>NW_017547295.1:3994142-4077876 GCF_001854935.1 Bemisia tabaci
TTCTCCGCCCCTCCACCACCCCCGCGCGCTCGTCTGGGAAGACCGGTCGGGAATAAGAGAGGTCTTTTCCATCCCGAGGACGGCGACACGATGGTAATCGCACGACCCGCCCCCATCGGCGATTTTTCTCCGTTCACGTTCATGTCCAGCCCGCGAAACGGAAATCATTCCTTGGTCCAAGTATTACGAGTGATTTTAAAACTTAGGCCGCCATTTTGCGAATAGAAATGAAATGATGGCTGATGAGCCCGGAGCTCATCGATCGCTGAAAATAGAGAATTTGCAAGTGTCCGAAATTTGATGAATTTCGTGTTTAAGTGGAAACTACTGAGTGAACTGAACTCGAGGATACCTTTGGTTCATGCTTTGAACAATTGTTGGAGAAGATATGACAGAATTTTCTAATCTGCTAAAATACACATGTTTAAATGGGAAATACCGCCAGATGACATCACGAGAAGGTGCATTTTCTCACTTTTAAATCTATTTTTATACTATTTCCCGTATCAGAGAAAAATTATAAAAATTACTGTGAAATCAGCTCTCTAAGCACTATGATGAAGCAATAAAAAATTTGCATGCAAATTCTCCATCGCGTGTTGTGGCCCACTTTTCAGGGCACCACTCACCGATGCATCGGTGACTTCCATTTTCAGCGTGTGAAATGGGGATTTAAATGAATCTTCATGAACATGTCATACTATTCATAGCTAGTATTAATACTGCTACACGTCATGGATCAGCTTCCTACATTTACGGGACCGTGTTCATTAGGCAGGAACCAACCTACATTAAATTAAAACCGAGGAAAAAAGTTTGAAGTTTTATTCCTGCATAAGGCTCAACGTCGAAAATAAAGTGTAACCCCTCTTTTCACAAACTAACTTCTGTGTATCGACTATCAGTTTTTGGCGGGAGGAAATATACGGCCAGTGGAACTCAAAAAGAAAACATTCTTAACTCAATTTTTTCGAAAATGTGGGTTGGTTCCTCTCTAATTAAGATAGGTTAAAATTCCTAAAACAGGAGCCCGTAACAATGGTAATATCAAAAACATGGGAAGAAAAAGCCTTTTAGGCCTTTTTAGCCTTGTTTCCCGTGTTTTCTCCTATGTTTTTGATGTCTCCGATGAACTCGGTGCAACTTGCATATTACAATAATGACTGCCTCTCAACAGTACAAACCGTGGGCATGTAGCAGCGTACATTAGCGAGGGATATCGTCCCTAGATCACTTAGGATCTAGAGTACCTATATTGAGAGAGTATGGCCACTGGGGTTACCACCTCTGATTGGCTCAGCCATCTTAGGCTGAATGGAGCCCTTAGGACCCAAAAATGGCGGACGCCATAAATTAATGTAATGCAAAATGACTCAAAATGTAGTTTTCTTTGCTTATCGTAACGAGAATGCACTCTTGCGACTTCTTTACATATTTTTAAGACTAATCGTGTGCAATTTTTGAGAAAAATTATCTCGAATGTAGTAAGGTTGGCAGCAAGTACGGTTGGTGGTAACCGTCAAAAGTTGGCAATGACCCCCCTCCCATCCCCAAAAACCGAAACAAAGCACCGCCATTTTTGGGTCCTAAGCCTCTCCATGGGGCCCAGTGGCCATACTCTCTTAATGTAGGTACTCTATTAGGATCCTGAAATTTTGGTTTTTTTGTTTCCTTCGGGTGAGGAGCTGCAATCACGTCGGACTAGACACTCGACGAGCACCCGGAGGCGACGGGCGACGTCAGAATTCGGAAGCTCCGCCACTCGACGATCCCGTCGCCGCCGACGCAACGCGGAAGTCGCCCGTCTCCGATCGCCCACGCCTCAACTTTCTTCGGAGGCGAAACAATCGATGGCTCCACCTGTTAGTTCGACTCCCATTTCTCAGCCCCCCGCCCCCCTCCCCGGGCTCCGGAATACGTCAACCCATTAAGAACATGAACATGTTTTCCCACCGCCCGACGACGCCGACACCACGGCTCCCGTTCTCACTCCACCATACTCGGGAAAAACGCCGTATCAATATTCGAGCGTTGCCAAATCTCTCTCGATAAACTGCGGATTTCCCGGGAAACTTGCCGATGTTCATCTGACGATTTCTCGGATAATTTTACTCGCGATTAGATCTAGTGTGTCTGAAAATTTGGAGGGTCAATAACTATTATTTTCCGTGGAAATGAATATTTTACGAGGAGAAATTTGGCAACATTCGAGTGTTGGTACGGCGCTCTTCTTTAGCATTGTCCGAGCGTGAGAATCCGTCGACGCTCAAACCTTGCGTGTCCGTTTCCCGATTGCCCCGTGCATGTGAGTGCGACCGTCTACGCCAGGGGTCGCCGAGAGATGGACTTGGGTGTTTTTTGCATTATGAATCCGTCCATGCTGAAACCTCGCGTGTTCGCTACCCGATTGGCCCGCGCATCCAAGTGTCTCTATCGACACCAGGGGTCGCCAGGAGGTGGTTTTGAGTGTTTTTTGCGTTGATTGGTGTGCGTGTCGGCTTTTCGCCGCGCGGGGAATGAAGCCTTCGTGCCTGGGTTTTCAGCCGAGGAATGCGCTACGAAAGGAGGACCCGACACCGAACCTAGGCTTGTGTCGCCGCTGAAAATTAGGGAAATTTTTGGTTTTAATGATGATTTTTCCGGGATTCGAGGTTTGGTGTGGATTTTCGAAATTCGGTGGTGCCGTCCCGAATTCTTGACTATTTCGTGGGCGTTGAACCTAGTTTTTGTTCGTTAGGTTCGTTTTAATTTGCGCGGAAAAAGGCCGGCAATCGTCTGAGCAATCTGGCTTTTACTGTCGATTACGATATTTTTACAAAAAACTTTTTTCATCATGACGAGAAACTTAACTGAACGAACCTTGTTGATGATGTCAGGCACGCGCGTTACAATTCGTATTTTGTGGCTCAAAATAAATAAAATGCGACAAAAGAAAGGAAATCGGAGAAGAAGTACAAAAACTCACGCTCACAAACTAAACATGAAAAAGCCGACGCGTTACAGGGCACCTTAGCCTCTTCCGCAAAGGTATATTGCGACTGCGGCTTTAAGATCAAGTGCCTTCAAGTTGCGTATAGGCAACGCCACAATACTTCGGAATTGAAATAGTCGCATCATTCGAGTTTATTTAATGTTGAGTGACTCTAACCTACCATTGAGGTCAGCACACTTTAAAGTTTGTGCGTAGCAGTTCGAATGAGTTTAAAGTGCCTTGAAAGAAAAGAAATAAGAAATAAAAATCAGACTTCCAAATTGAAGAGAGAGGAAAAAAAAAAAAAAAAAAAACNTCCAGTCCCGACTTGTCCCGACCGCAAGGAGATTTTCCGACAGCGGCTACAGGATCAAGTGCCTTCAAGTTTCAAGTAGGCAACGCCACACTACTTCGGAGTTGAAATAGTTGCATCATTCGAGTTTAATTAATCTAGAGCGACTCTAACTTACCAAACTATAACTTGAACAGGCATTGAGGTCAGCACACTTTAAATTTTGTGCGTAGCAGTTCGAATGAGTTTTAAGTGCGATAAAAGAAAGGATTTAAGGAATAAAAATCAGACTTTCAAACTGAAAAGGAAAACTACCGACACTCCAGTCCCGTTCGCAAGGAGATTTTCCGACAGCGGCTACAAGATCAAGCGCCTTCAAGTTTCACGTAGGCAACGCCACACTACTCCGGAGTTGAAATAGTCGCATCACTTGGGTTTGATCGACACTCTCGTCCCGTCCGCAAGGAGATTTTCCGACAGCGGCTACAGGATCAAGCGCCTTCAAGTTTCACGTAGGCAACGCCACACTACTCCGGAGTTGAAATAGTCGCATCACTTGGGTTTGATCGATCCAAGATGATACAACAGTTTCCCAATGAAAATTCAGTCTGGAAGTAGAACTGTTGTGAGGTTGAAAATATTTAAAGCTACCGTACCGAGTTTTCCTTAACACTTCACAAAAACTGTCGAAGCGATTTTCTTCAAACTTGGCAAGAACGAAGCTAAGAAGTAAGAACCACCGGAACATGCCTAAAAAATCAAATTTAGAAAAAAATGCCGCTGATGAAGCCCAAACATGGGTTGTTTCACCCTTCAGTAATGCATTTGGAATACAAGGTTGTTAACGTACACCGTGCTGAATAGGTTCAATTGTGTCGCGTGACGTCACAGCATTAAAGTAAAAATTTCAGGTAATTGGGGGTATTTTTCGACGGATTTTTGTGAAAATTAGAGTCGAGCGGTTCTTTTCGACGGGAAACTCGAACTTTTGGTCAGATTTTCAAAATTCTAGAATCCAAGTCGGCGGCCGTGGCAAAAGTGGCGAAGATGTTGCCTTCTCATTATTATTATTATTATTATTTTGAAAGTTAATTGCCATGAGGGACGGTTCGCGGCGCAAGGAACCTGGGAGCGGGGGTCCAGGGCAGGGGCACTCCCTGGCTAGGCGTGACAGCTCACTTCGTTCGACTGGAAAACTCGACGAACTGACCCAATTCTCAAAGGGGTTCCTGGTATTTCTAGTCAGGAATGTTTTATATTTTCTTTTCGCCCTTTTTGAAGTCCAGAAAAAATGGGGAAACGTGAAAAAGTTTGCCATGATGAGTCGGAGATGACATCACGTCGGAAAGATCCACGTAAGTATGAATTTTTACCACGCTTGCAACCCTGTAAGAGGAAGCGCTGAGAGAGAGGTTAACCGAATAAGACCGGTCGTAATCTCACCCTATTACCCCGCGAATGTCCTTTCTTCCCGGTGACCTTGCCCCGTTCTTGCCCGACCGAAGTTCCAACAACTTCTTCAAGCGACCGACCTCCTGATCCTTCGCTTTTCCGCCCAACTTCGAAAGTCCGATAAAAATAACGAAGCTTTGCGCCGTGGCATCGCGCTAGCTCGGCAAAACTTTGCACTTGCGAACACTAATGAATCCCGCTTACGAACTCCCCGCTCTGTTGCCGAATTTCCGAATTTATCGGCCGAGTTACGTGCGGACGAATGATTTATCGCCATCGAACGGCACCCGAAGCTCGAACTCAAATGAGGTATAGCGCATTGTTGTCGGATTGTGCACGTGTGTGAAAGGTATTCTGCCGTGCTATGGAAAAACGCCGTATAAACCTTCAGGCGTTGCCAAATTACCTTCGATAAAACGCGAATTTCCTGATGAACTTACGTATATTTTCCTCCCAATTTTTCAGATAATTTTGTTCGCAATTTCACCTAAAGATTCTGAAAATTTACAGGAAAAATATTCATACCTTTCCTCGATAATAAACATTTTATCGAAGGAACTTTGGCAACTCTCGAATGTTCATACGGCGTTTTTCCTTACCACGTCAGTAATACAAGTGTAGAACACAGGACGTTTCGGGGATTAATTGTCTTATTTTGCTACCGTGACCGATGCTAGTGTTGGACCGAAAAACCATCAATACTTCCGCCGCCGTGTATCAATCTCGTTCGTATGTGTGAGGGTGCTCCTGTGTACAAGTAAGGGTGTGCGTGTGTTCGCGGGAATGGTGGGGGGGGGTATGTTTTTGCGCACGTCGGTGTTTGCGTTCCGGATTTTGCCTGTTTAGCCGAGCTTTAGATTAGCAGTCGTAGGACCGGATTGTCGAATCGCTATCGAATTTCTTGATCGATTAATAGCTTTACTGAGATAGGGCTTTATCGATCGAGATTCGATAACGATTCAATAATTGTCAGGTTTTTACGTGGGCCACCCGCGATCGAACTTGTGCGATCCGTCGAGGGATGAACGGACGGGGTTGGCTCATTTGTTCGTTCGTAGATTTACTGAAACTTGGACGGTAATTTTAACTCGCCGTAAATCTGTTTGAAAACCATTCAACGGATCATGCGATTGTATGTAGTCAATATCTGTTAATTTGTGAAGTTTAATGGATTTAAAATTCGCACCTACCCTTGCGTCTAATGTAGAAGCTCTTGGTTTAAAATATTAGGAATTGCTGAATTCTTGACTCATTTTTTAGACGCCTTATAAAGACGATTGCTTCTATCGATTAGTATCTGGGTGGTAGAATATCTCCTCTGTATGTGTGGCGTAAATATTATCGGGGAAATCGTGAAAATTCGCCGTAATTTCAACCGAAGTAACTATATCGAGTGGAAGAAAATCTGGGAAAAGCTAGGAAATTCCTCACGTCAGTAGTCAGGGATTTGTCTACGAAACCATGGAAATTCGGGACTTGAAAGGTTCATCCTTGAAATCAGTCGGGACACAGTAATCCAAGCCCGTAAGGGCAGCAGCACCGTGAATCCTCCATTTAAATCCATTATACATATCGATAATAGATAAGGCAGGCTGTCCCATCTAGAATCGATTGTTTTACATGAAATTAAATGGAAGAAGCAGTGTTGCCAAATTGCAGGAGTCTTTACTGCTGAAATCCCCGGGTTAGACTCGACACGAACGTCGGCGTGCCGTGCAGCGCATGCGCAACACAAGTGTATCGTGGGACAGTTCCCACCGCCCCCCCCCCCCCCCCGTCTCGTCACCCCTCGTCACTCCAAATTAAAACAATGGCCCCATCAACTTTCTCGCCCGGAGCCTCCCGGGGCCCGAACCACCCCCGCCACCAGTGGCGAGGATTACTCCCATGCTCAGGAAAACAACGTATGAGCCTTCAGACGTTGCCAAATTTATTTTGCCAAACTATACATTTCCAAGGAAACTAATGGATAATTTTCTCCCAAATTTTCAGAGAATCTATTTTACACTTCTATCTGCGTATCTAAAAATTTCAAAGAAAAATATCACTCATATCTCCTCAAAATTAATGTTCTCAAAGGGAAATTTGGCAACATTTGGATGTTCTTACGGCGTTTTTCCTTAAAGCGCCAGATTAGGCCTCGGTATATGTTACGGTTGCGTGTGAGCGTGTGTTCGTGCGTGCGTTACGCAGCGGTGATGAAGGAAGAGGAGGGGGTGGGGTTCAAATTCCGACCTGGAAAATGTCTGATTGCTGCCCTACGGAGAACAGAATCAGGATGCCCGAACAACCGTTGCGTTGGATGAAGTCAGAACGTTTGAGGTGGTCTAAAGATAAAATTGATCGATTGTGTTGTATTAGTAGCTTCAAAGGTGACAAGTTCCTATTTAATTCCTATTAATTCAGTATGAGCTTTGAGATGTCCGGATTTTAATAGGCGGAGGAAAGTTTTTCAGGAGTTCGCCATCTAACGGCGGAAATTCGTCCCGTCTTTTTTGAACAAATTCGCGTGACGCAGCTTTTTTATGTATCCAAATTCATGATCACATCCCAAACCCAAAATTCAGTCGCGTGGGAGATCCTTTGAAGTTGGAGTTTCGTTCACAATCTCCACTGTGTAAGAGCTACCGGATTCATAAAGTTGTGGTTTGAGCTCCGAGTCAAGAAACTAGAACGAACAACTAAGTGGTTACATATTCCGGAAACTTTCCCCTCCGAATTTTCCGTCGAAGAATTTTCAAGTCTGAAAGTCCTGTTCCGTTTATTTACAGCCGGACCGTCACTTACCTGGCGCTCTAGAGCTCCGAATAGCTCCAGCTGAAATTTCATTCCACGTCATACTAGGGTCGCAGCTTTAATAGTCGAGCACTAATGAACATATGAAAAGCCTCTCGGTGTAATAGATCTAATTAAAATGACGGTGGTGAATATCCCACGTTCGACAAGTGTTGCCGGTTCACAGTTAAAATTATTCACTTTCACATGATTTTTTTCAGGAAACGCCGGCAGATTCTCTAATGTCAGGCAACACTCCGATCGCTGCACTTAACCTATAATTATCGATTTTTCCGTTGTTTCGTTACACTCCTGCTTTACCTTTCTGTCGTTTTCTTCCACAGAGGCAAATTGTCAGAAGCTTCATCGACTCTTTAGTTCTGTGTATTATTAGACAGCAGGTTTACCTTTCCAACTTTGGTTTTTAGAGAGGCGTATTATGCATAGTATTGGCTTTATTTGTACATTGTTACTCATGAATATATACTTAGATTTACCGATGCGATTTTTTTTTTTTTTTTTTTTTTAAATTATCCGGGACATTCCCCTTCTAACTTTATTCAGATATTTGTAAATACAAGGACATAATGAGTTACCGATGCGATGGCTCCGCGATTTTTGGAATATAGCACCCAAATATTTTTCTTCTCTTTTTTTGGCTGTGGTACGAATTTTACATTTAACTCGCAGAGGACAAGTTCAATTTCCACAGATTCCATCATGAGTATTATCGGAAGGAAGTGGTATGATTCACTGTGATTAAACGGAAGGGTGGCAAATTCTTGAAAAATCAGGGAAAATCTGGAAAACTCGGGGATTTTTGCCTAGCCCTGTAAAGTTAGAGAATTTTGATCGAAGCCTTTACATCTCTCCTCCAGCCATAACATCGCATTTTTTTCAATTCAAAAATAACTCACGTTAAAAAATTCCCGTGAAAATAATTCCTATCGAAAACCATTCCCATAAAATATTTAGGAGTCAGGAAATTTCATTTTCAAAAACGAAGTGAAGGAAACGTAAGGGAATAACGAAATCGAATAAAACTTGCCACCCTGAGAATACAATCGACTTGAGCAAATAGGATGATTTTCCAGTCGGTTTGGTCACACGGCTACATTCTCGCGGCCGGTAAGCCTTGAGCGTGGTCTCAAAAAATGAGAGGCCTCCGTGAGATGCGGGACGGTGACATTTTTCAGATGCCCGAAGAAATGAGCTATTGCGTCGTTGCGATCATTATCCAAGAGATCTAATATTTCAGAGCCACAGCTATGAACATCGCAATCGTCCGGCGTCGTATGAACTTGAAAAAAGTGCAGAAGCTTTTTAATCGTGCGCCGAGTGCCTCTCAAGTTCGATTCGAAGATTACTCCGTGCTATTATCCTTTGATCTAAAGGTCAACCAACATAATGAAATCCTAACGGTTTCGCACTTCTTCTTCGGTCAGAGCAAAAATAGAAATTCCATATTAGAAGATGTTCTAAACAGAAATTCCCTATTGAGAAGATATATTCTTTAATTTTTCATAATTTTTAGAGTTAAACAAGTTCTTTTACGTTGTAAGTGAGAACATAACTAAAGAATGCATATTTTGTATCAAACGGATAATGGGTGCAAAAAGTTTCCGTCTTTTTTCGTTACTGCAGGAACGTTCTTCATCGGCGTGAATATATACTGTGTATAGTTATTTTCGTATTGTAAGCAGTCATACAGTTTTACTGTCCATCGTTTCCCTTACGAAAGAACGTAACTACATTACAATGTTGTCAACCCCTCGCCCATTTGCATTATTATCAGGAGAATCTTGGACATTTTTAACTGATAACTTCTCTGATTTTATGCAAAAATCAGAAGAATTTCGGACAAAAATTGCACAGGATCATTCTTGCAAAAACTTGAATTGTTTAAGCCAATTTTGAAAACGTGGCATGAAGTTACGTATTCCTTCGTTTGGAAAACGACGTGATGTCTTCGGCGGTATATCGATTGACCTGCCATTTAAACTTCTGGAAAAGGATCGATAAACAGGGTGTTCGCAACGAACACCTTAATAATCGATTCTTCACCGTAGCATCAAATGGGGAAAAATCGAGAATCGATCATTCACGCCTCGCCACTGGTTGTCCTCTATCACTGTTGGCCTCTACCAAATTGCGGAAACAGATGTTTTAACATCAGATCTTGAGCTGACGTTTGTAGAAAGCTCTTCAACGATTGACAGTGCCTTAAACACGGTTCGTTCATCATATTTCGCGGTAGTTGAGAAATCAGCTAGGAACACGGTCAAAAATCATTCTATTCTCGCTTTTTTTCCTGTGTATATAGGTCACCCAGTGCATAGCACAACTCCCGTCTCTGTCTCCTCAAAATGTTCACCCTTCAGTTTTTTGCTGTAACCCCTCACTTGCCCCCTAAGATTCAGCTCATTTTTTCTGCGCGCAAATGGCACCCCCTCCAGCGCACTCGCGTGGCTTCCTTCTTTTCTCTCGCGGTGCAACAATGCTTCGACACCACCTTTCTCACCCCCTCGGACGAGGCCCCTGATTTACCCCAACGGAAGAAATCGAGCAGGGGGAAAAGTGGCGAGAAAGAAAAGAGGGAGCGTGCTCTCGATCCGCGTTTGTCACGGTGCTTAACCCCTAATTCCTCATCATTCCTGCACACGGATCCACGCACCTTGCACACGGCCGCCGTCGCACACTGGATCCAGTCAATAGGAGAAGTCAGACAAAATTTGAAAACTTTAAACGCTTATAACTCTGTTTATACAAAGTTTTGAGGTCCTGAAAGTGGTGCCATTGGTTTTCTCGTAGAATTTGCTTTTAGAAGTACCCTTTGAACTTTAAAATGTGACGAAATAAACATCAAAATTCGCAGTTTCTGTAAAATATTTCGCGTCCGACCTCTCTAATTGTCTCGGTCCAATGTGCGTCGTCCGAGGCTGAAGCAACAACCGCGTCAACTCCGACGTAGACTATGAGGACATACGCGGTTTTGGCGGAAGACGACCAGCACTCAGGGATCACTCGAAGCTCTTTTATGCTTTTGAGCGCACCTGCCGGGTGCCCCTCCCCGGAGCCCGTCTTTGTCCCTGTCGTCTCGGCGTCCTCCACGCCGTCCGTTGCGTCGGTTTCGCTGTCGCTGCCTTTTCGTCGGCCACTCGTGCCCCGCGCCGCCGTCGTCGTCGTGACTTACCTGCCGAGCGAGCCGAGGACCCTCGTGCCGTATCGCGACGCGGGGATGCCCGATCGCTCGCTCATGCACTGCTGGATTCCTGCGTCGAGAATACCAGGGTGTCTACAAGTCCGGAAAATCAGGAAACGATGCTAATTTTTTAGGGCACACGGAGAAAAAAAGTTCGTGCGTGGGACCCGAAGTTCAGGTCATATGGATCTCTGAAGTTTTCGGATCGAGCATCTGAACACTTTAGGTCAAGCTGCTGAGGTTTGGATCACACATCTGAAACTTTAGTTCTTACATCTGAAGGACTTCGGTTTTCACATCCGAGAAACTTCGGTCCTCACATCTGAAGTACTTCAGATGTAAGAACTGAAGTTTCAGATGTGTGATTCGAACCTCGACAGCTAGACCTAAAGTGTTCAGATGCTCAATCCGAAAACTTCAGAGATCTATATGACCTAAACCTCGGGTCCCACGCACGAGGTTTTTTTCTCCGTGCAGTCCAGAAGTACTAAAAAAGTGCGGAAATTACGCAAGACTGTCCGGATCTTTTGTCATTTTTGTCGCAATTTCAGCGAGAAATTTAAATGTTTGGAATTTAACAAATCTCGTCAAATGGAGGTAATGAAAAAGTACTGAATTTTTCCGTTGAGGAGGTACTGAATCACTTAGGAATGTGCTGAATAAGTACTGTATAAGTACTGATCTTTGGCCAGCCTATTTTTTATTAGACGCCCTGGAGAACGCATCAACTTCCGCACAGGGTGTATACCGTTAGGAGAAACTGGAAAATATCAGGAAATTCTACGTCATCAGATAGAAGTAGAAAAATTGGACTGAATCAGGACATTCTGAGTGCTTCAAGCGTTTTCCTAACATTTTAATAAATTTATCCACCATTTTGATTTACTAAATCATGTGAGTATCAATTTATTCACGCCAAAAGTCAGAAAATTTCGGTTAAAATTTAGGAAAATATCAGGGAAATTCAATATAAAATTTTTATTCATCGTGGAGATGATTTTTGCATTGAACGCAACTCAAGAGCAAATGGTTACTAAAAATTAACGTAGCCCTCACCATCTCCTATTTTAAATTTATTGTAGATCGAGGAGAAACTCGACTCCAAAGCTATACGTTCACTCGGATAATAGCTGGCGCCTCAAAGCACCAGTCAATACCAGTCATATTTCAGCGACTCTTTGACACTATGCGTTCTCGTTCAATCAATTTTCCCAATTCGAGGAGCGTTGGCATGAACCTGTTCGAAAAGTGTCATCCGCTGTTAACAACAGCAACAACAGCAACGCTACCTCAGCTAAATCCAAAACACCCACGTCGTAAAACACGAAGGGGAGGGGAGTAGCTCACTCGTTGTCTATGTCAGTGTGTTCCAGTCCCTGCGGATGTGTATCAATGTGTGTTATCGATGCGGTGGTAGTGTATGTCTCCGTAGCGTGTAGGTGTAGGAGGTGGGTTGTGGGTTGCGGGTATGCAGGTGCAGAGCCTCGAATGAATGGAAGCGGAACCCCCTCCCCCCTCCCCCCTCCCCCGCTAGAGCCTCCCTCGATGCGCCCCTCGTGACGGGTGGAGATGCCAAGTTGGGAGGAAAGTCAGGTTTCAGGGTCATATTTTTATTGGATGGAGGAGATGCGTATTTTTCTTCGGGTACGGCTTCACAGTAATAGAAATCCAGCATTGTTTCTTGCCAGCTTTTACCTCCTTTCAGCGAGGGGAAATGTTAAAAAAAGAGGTTTTGTAACGTTATGAAAAAAAACTTTCAGGAAGCTTATTTCTCCGAGTACTGTGTTCTTGTCCGAGTACAGCGTGTCCAGTTGGATACAGTTACGCCTATTAAATTTTCCCATTTAAAACATTCATTTTAGAGCAAGTGAAATTCCAGTTGTTTTAAAAAGAACACCAAATGAATTTTCAAAGTACGTTTTCGCGGAAAATTTAAAAATATAAGAACGAGGAGCTTCCTCTAAAGGAATTTTCGTGTAATTGAATGTTTCCTGAACATCTCAACTTAAATACTTCTGTTTTAGAATTTTTGAGGAAAGAAATGTTTCCTCCAAGATTTTCTTTCCTAAAAAAATGATTTGAAAAGAAATGAAGGTGAGAAGAAAACAATGATGCTCATATATCATGTTTGACAACCAACTTGGGAGAAGTAAGCAATGAAATATTGTTTGATCTATTCGAAAAGTCATTTCAGAGCGCACTGTAACTTCTAGCGGTTCGTCGTTTTGCAGACGAAAGAACGTGCGTCCATGCCAAGGTTGACTCAAATAATCCCAATTTTTAACAGAAATGAAATTGAAGTTTTTCAACATTTTCCGATTTTTGTGCGCGTTCTGAAAAAAAATCAGTGAAGTTTTCAGTTAATTATGCCGAACACTTCCCTAATAAAGATTGAGTTTGCAAGTGAAAATTTTACGCCGTTGAAATTGCCTATCGCCTATGGGAAACAGCTGTTCGCAAGGCGAATTTTTTGTCTTAAGTGAGCATATCTTCCCTGGATATGTTTTTTTTTTTTTTTTTTTTTTTTTTTTTTTTTTTTTTTTTAAACTGGAGCCACTTCGCAACGACGGTTGGCTTTGAGTCGGACGGGACATGCTATGCGTAGCGCAACAGCGCAGCGAGGCTCTGATGTGCGGACGCGACCCTCCCGATGGAAGCCACGATGCGTTACACATTGACGCACCTCATCAACGGCGCATCCGACTGGACAGCGCAAAGCCCCAACTCCCCCAACCCGTCGTAATACCGCCTGTATCACAACTTTGCATCCACATTTCACGCCGGAAAGCTCTCTTGTGGGAAGCTCCTTACTTTTCTGTGCATTGCCAGATGACCCGCGAAAAATCTCTCGTCAGGGGTTAGTTTTAAAAACCAGGAATCTTTCACTTTTTTCGCTCCAATATCACAATCTCATATAATTCTGGAATTATATGAGATCATTTTTCTTTTCAACCTCAAGGGAAAACCTACTTCTTCACAAGAAAACACACTGGAAATAAAAACACATCGGATCTAGAGTCCAGACTCTTAAAAACATCGACAAGAAAAAGTACTCTTGATTCAATGAGAATCTAGCTTAAACCAAGAACCAAGCCTCTTAATTTAAGCGGATTTCGTTTTGATTCAAGCAAAAATCCGATTGAATCAAGAGTATTTTTTCTTGTCAATGTTTTCAAGAGTCTGGACTCTAGATCCAATGTGTTTTTTTTCCCAGTGCATAGCGGCAAATCAGGTTTTCACCAGGGGAGGAAAAATCTTGAATTCTTAGACACGACTGTAAACCACCTAAAAAATAATATTTCGACGGTAAAACTACCAAACCACGTATCTCGTTTGCAGTGTTTAAAAATCTCCCCTTCCATTTTATTTTCATAAAGGAGGACAAACCAATATCATTCCTTGAAGGTCACACAAAGTTTTCTTAGCTTTGAGAAGAAAAATACAAAAGTTTTCAAGAATTGGTGTCAAGTAGTTTTTCATTTATAAAATGAAGTATGTCAGGAAGTCTGCAACGCCGCAAACCGAGCTACGTGGTTTTGCAGTTTCATCGTCGATTTGTCTATTGTTAATCCATCTTAATAAGCTCTACTTTTTTGTTTCAGGTACGAACACTTTCCCAAACCAAATTTTTTCTGTATGGAAGGAACTCGTAAGTTTTTCAATAAGTTAATCAGTAATTATATTCGTACAAACATGCCATGCGAAAAAGTAGAATTTTTAAATTGAAAAATAAGCCTACGCAATGTAAACAAATTCTTCCCCTCCGGGAAGACATAGTCGCAGTTTTCAAATAGAAGAAAGTTTTCGAAAGCATTGTTTTCTCAGTCTGGGAATAATCTAACCTTATGGCGTCAAATGAGGCGTGGAAACTTGAAACACCCCAGCCTGAGCACTATTAGGTGTTGAAAAGATTGTGCATCACTTGTCATTTAAAAAGAAAAAAGAAAAAGAAAAAAAAACCTAAGGCCTTTGTTTCGTCGTTCATCTTTTTTGGGTAAATTTTCTCCAAATGTTGGTCATTATATTACAGGACAAAAACTGTCATTCTTATAACACGCGATTTCTGCTAGACAAGCTATATATGCAGTTACTTAATCTCAGCAGAGTCCACGCCTTTTACGCACTTTTGCAGTATAACAGAAAATCAGGGGTCGTACATTTAACATACGGCGAATTTTCTCTCTCTCCACTTTGCGACCCCTCTTTTTGACTTTTAACCCAGTGAACTGTAAAGAGTGAGTCATAAGACAATGAAATCAGCGCATTTTTATTCCGGGCAGAGAAATCGTTACATTATTAATGTGGGCTCAAAATTTTTGCGCTGTGAAAGTAAATTTGTGAAAGTAAATGCAAGCTTTAAAATGACGGATCTTTAGTCTGAAGCTAAAATTGCGTATACTTTTTAGCGTGGCACGAATTTCCCTCTTCCAAAATGCACCGGATCTACTCCACTATTCGGAGGAAGAGTCCCATCCGGCAATGCAGCGAACGAGGGTTAATTTAAACATTGCATTTTTTTTTCGGACCCATCGTAACCGCTTACACGCATTTTATTATTTAATCCCTTCACCTCGCCGTCGGAATCTTTCCCTTTCCTCCCCTCAGCTCGCGCGCTCCTCAGCGCGTCCCCTCAACCGTGAACCCACCTTTATTTCATGCCTTAATCGTCTCTTTGATGCATCGAATTAAGTGACGGCGTTTTCAATTTAGGAAGCGCTCCCTGCTAAATAAACTCCCTCGCTTGTCTTCAATATTTAGGATGATTGCTTTTGTAACAACTTGGAGGACCCCTCCCAAATCGTGAATGTTTTGTTTTCCGAATGTGTCGGAAGAAATTTATTTCATTGTAAGAGGTGTATCGATATGCGCCTTTTTTTGCCCACGCTGAATTTCCTCAACTTAAAGATTTTTTGCTTATCGAAAGTCTACTTTTGGAAGGTATCATTATGTGGTCGTTTTTTGGTCTCAGTCCAGGTCTAATACTGGCCTACACATTGATTTCTGAAGCAGCGCTAGATTTACCCACTTGCCGCCCATGGGCCGCCCTTATTTTGCCGCCTCCCTCTCATTCGTTTTGAAACATCAATGAAAACCATCTAATGAACGTTCCAGCGGGGGAAGGGTGCATAAGACGCGTTTACTCGTGTTGAACACATTTTTTGGGAAAGCCCTGGCAACATTACTAGCAAAAGTTCACGGAACTTAGCGCGAAAGTTAAGTTTCGTAAACCTATCTCTAGGTGGACAAGGCCTTCCATTCATAAGAAATGAACGAAAAAATTTTGAAAGAACTAACATAAATGTGGATTAATGATTTTAACTTCCGCCGCCGCGCCGCGCAGACCGCACCGTGTTTGGCGCAATGCGTGAAGTATTCACGCAGTCTTGTAGGCGCTATGCGTTTCACGCTGACCGCAATGACCGGACTGTGTTTGATGCAATGCGTGAAGTATTCGTGCAGTCTTGTAGGCGCTAATACATACATATATGTTAAATGCCGATCGCCACGCCGAGGGTTTCTCCTTCTCATCTGAAGTCCTCGTCATCATTTCTCTCTAAGTCGCGCCGGTCCAGGCCAAATTGCGTGTTTGGTTTCTCTCTTAACTCGACTAATTGAAGGTGCTGTCTCTTGTATCACTGAAAGATGACAAAATTAGAAATTACTATACTGTCATGAAATGAGAGATTTTGTCGCCTTTTCTCGTTAGTAATTTTTTTTTCTAAATCCGATTTTTTTTTATACCTACATTTACAAAAATTGCAAAATTTGCCGCCCCCTATAGATTTGCCGCCATGGGCCGCGGCCCACGTGGCCACCCCCATAATCCGGCCCTGTTCTGAAGGCCGATTTTGGCGAATAAAGCAGTTACCGCGGGTTTGAGGATGAATGCCGGAAAATCCGCATATTTTGCCAAACTCGGCCTTCAAACGCATGTTTATACCTGATTAAAAACAAGGAGTTATCTAATTATGATGCACCCCTTAAAATGTAGACCTTCAATGAGCAAAGAAATCCCAGAGTTGAAGAAATTTAACTGAGGTGGGCTTAAAAACGGCCCTTTTCGATACCCCTCCCGTAGCAACAATTAGTTTATGAAGAGTCGAAGAATCTAACATGGTTTTCTATTCATCACTATCAAAGTAAGGAAGACAGTGTTGAATTGTTGCACCTAGCGGACAAATGGACCGAGTCTAACTGCAACGCTTGAGTTTTTATGAGGAAACTTTCTCCGAATCGTAGTCCTATTTGCTTGGCAAGGGTTGCCATTTTCAGGCTATTGTTTTCCTGTTAAACGAGGTTAACAGTTGCACGATCCTAATAACTCCTGACGACTAGGCTTTGAATTTTTACTCTTCAAATGGAGACAATACAACATGAATTCTCCAATTGAACTACATTTTGCAAGTAAGAACTAAAATTTCTGGCTCAGTTTTCAAACAACGTATGTACCATTAGTTTCCATATGCATATAAGTGTTTTTACGGATGTGCCAGAAATTGTAGATCCTAATTGCAAAATGTATATCATTAGCTATTGTTGCACAGAGGATGTTTCCTGACCTACTCCAAAAATTGAAGGCGAAATATCCATAAGGTAACAACAAAGGGATTTATCAACGTGTAACTTTCATACCCACCCTTTTCGTGCTGTCGATTCTGCCCTCTTTCAATTTCCATTCAGAAAACGCTACCGTCTCTAAGACCTCATTTCGACCGTACTCACGGTTTGAAATAAAGACATCCACTTTTCGCTATAGGTCGACACGACACCGCACAGTGGAACGAACTAGTAGACGAAGTCGGACATGAAATTTTTGACTAAAATTTCAAATTTTTGTATTTATTTCGTCACAAATTCAATTTCAAAGGGTGTTCATGAAAGAAAATTTCACGAAAAAACCAGTGGAACTACTCTTGAACTTTTTTGTTTCATATTTTCAAAAATATAAGCTTTCAAGTTTTCCAGATTTTGTCCGACTTGTCCCATCGACTCGGTCCACAGGGTTGCCACAGCCAGGGAAAACCGGGAAATGTCATAGGGAAAATGACGAAAATGTCAGGGAAAATTTGTTAACTCACCTGCATTTGCTTTCTAGAATGAGTTTGAGGTTTCGAACAACAAATTTTGCCTAAAAACTGTGTTGAAGTATGTTTTCTTAACCATCCGTCACATCTTCGATTGTTAGGGAATTATACCAACATTTGTCCGGGAGGTCAGGAAAATGTCAAGGAATTTCATTTTCAAAATTCCGTGGCAACCCTCCAGTGTGCGCCGTCCATTTCTTTTCGGTCGTCCCGTCGGCCACTTACTCGCTTGAGGTGGAGATGGATGTTGAGACAGTTGAATGGCAGGATGCAGCAGCGTTCACCGGGATCGCTGTTTTGCAACGGGCTGCGGCCCTGGAACATTCGCCGCCGTGTTGCCGCATCGATCTCAAATCCGAGTGTTCCACCCGCGAAAAGCGTGGATTCCACCGCCCGAGTGGCAACGGCGCGTCAAAGTGCATGACATTTCTGGGTTGATGCGCGGAAATATGTCGACGGCCTGCGAACACGTAGCTACTCACGCACTGTTGCGGGGTTTCGGTCCCGACTTTCTCGTCCTGGACGTTTCTTGCGAGGTTTCCGCCGGTCTGGAAAAGAGGGAAAAGCCTGTGCCACACTATCAAAAAACTCCATCAAAATTTCAAGGTCAGGTGCTGTGATTGGTCCAAGACATCGAATAAGCCAATCACAACACTTGACCTTGATATTTTGATGGCTAGTTTTGAAACTGTGACACAGGCTGAAGGTCAGGGAATTTTGCGAGTAATTTTTCGGTCCTTAATTTTTGTCAGTATCCTTTAATCGATTTCCGATGTTTTTTTTCCCCCCAAAAGTATCTTTAAAATCGAAAATTTTGTCGGAACTTCAGCTAAAGTCGGGGTATTAAAAATGAAGAAGTTTCAGGCGGACTTTTGCTCAAATTCCAGGGAATTAGAGAATTTTTGAGTTGGAAAGAAGCTGAAAAAGTTACAGAAAGTCAGAAATTTTGAGAGCTTAGATATTATGGAATTATTACATTGGTCTTGTATTTTCTTGGTTTTTTGGAATATTCGTCTTCTAGTCTTTTTCTTGTAGTTTTGAAACCACTTTCAAGTTTTCATTTATTTTTTGTTACCTCTCATGGATTTGCTTTCTTTGTTGGGTGCTTGAAGTAGCGAATTCTCGAAGTTGCTTTTTGTATTGAAAAATTTAACCGCATCCTCATTGTAGAGTGTTCACGACTGTAATGTGAAAATCATAACATTCTGTTTGAGAGTTCAAAATAATATAAATATCTTGGTTGAGGTTTACAGTGAACGAAACAAGAAATTATATGGAATATGAGCAAAAAACGCAGAGAATTTTGATGCTTGAAGTCGGAACTTCAAGCTTCATCATAAAAGTGAAGGAAAACCGAAAGCCTAAGCGCCAATGTATTGCTGAAAAACCTTACCTAATCTTCTCCTGGTAAATCTTATGCATTCTCACACTCTCGAACTTCAAAAGTTTTCTTATGGCTTTGGGTGTCTTTGTCAGCTATCGAGACATATATCGGAAAAGAATTGATCTGAAACTATCTATTGAAAGCGTGTAACATTTGGATCGCTTTAAGCAGAAATGAACCAAGCCTCATCAGCTGTTGCCAAATTTAATTGGGCACTTTCATTTTTTACATGAAAACGGTCGTGCGGTTTTTTGTAAAATTTTCACAAAATTCTCTGCATAGCACGAAGCAAATTCTTTAACACTTTCAAGGGAATCCACACTAACGTTCCCTTTTAAAAAATTAAAGTGCCCTGTTAAATTTGGCAATACCTGGTGTGGCTTGGTTCCTTTCTGCTAATTGCGGTACATTTAAAGATATGGAAATTTTGTACATCCCTCCTCAGGAAACGCGATAATTTTGTCCTGCTACTTTTTTTTACTGAAGACCAATCTGGCAGCTTGGAGTGGATTCCCAAGTTCAAAGCTCGTGTTGTTACTGTTCTGATGGCGGTGCATTGTCACAGGCCTGCAAGACGCATTATCCACACCACTCCCCCGCGGAATGCACCCAGCCTTAGTTCCTTAGTGCGTGGGTAAAAGGGACGGTAACAAAAACTACGCTACGTACAACGACCTTGAGAACTCGATGATTGCGTTTAAATGTTAATTGTCTCCAACGTGGACACGAGCATCTCGGTGATATGAACTCAAAATAAATGCTGTCGGAACCAGGGTCTTCTTTGTGACAAGCTCACCATACTGCACTCTCGAAATATTTTGTTTAAGAAGTTTTAGAACCTCGTAGTACATGAAGTACTCGCAATAATCGACTTCAGTACCATACCAGGAGAACCGAGAAATGTCAGGGAATTTGTTTAGGTGTCAGAAAAATCAGGGAAAACGTTGAAAATGCAAAATTCGGCATGTCGCAGCAGGAAATTTAGTTTAGGAAGCGATCTTCGTGCCAGGGAAACGTCAGGGAAATCGAAAAACACGGATTTTTCGGAAAATGTTGCGCAAATACTCATTACGTCAGGAAAATTGACGAAAATGTCAGGCAAAAACTTTTCAGCCAGAATGCTTTCTAGAATGGGTTTGACGTTTCGAACAACAAATTTCGCTTTTAAAACTGTTCCACTCTTTTGTCTTTTTAATTATCTAGCATATCTTCAGTTGCCAGGGAATTTCCTCAAAATGTGTCACGGAAAACAGCGAAATATCAGGGAATTTCATTTACAAGAGTCGGTGGCAACCCTGCATTCCCTGGGAGTGAACCCTTTTCTTTACCAATCATCAATGCAACATGGGACCTTTCCCCCAAAATTACAAAGTATTATAGATATAACTTTTTCTCCCTTAAATCCCGGAAATTGGAATTCAATTAATCAATCCTGTAGGGTCACTTATAATCAAGAGTGGAAGGAGGAAGACGGGAGAATCGCAGCTCAGCCAAGCCGAGAGAAAGGTCGTAAATATCGAAAACAATTAATTTTTATCCCCTCGGTCGCGAGGTTAAACGTGGACCGTCCGATCAGCGGATCGTGGATCTTGCCTCACGATTCGACCACATTACGCCATCGTTGGGGGGTGTGGGGGTGTGGACTGGACGGAGGGGGGAGGAGCGCAGGCGCAGACCGGAAGCCGTTAAAACTGGAGGAAGTCAGGAGCGGTGGCTGGAATGGATTACAGGTTGCGTTTCCGTTGTCAACCGACGATGCGACCCTATTGCCAGGTGCCCTCACGATTCCCGACATTATACACTATGGTGCCGTGCTAAGGAAAAACGCCGTATGAGCCTTTCGACGTTGCCAAGTTTCCTTCGATATAAACCGAATTTACTTGTAAAGTTTTGAATATTTTCCCCCAAATTTTCAGACAATTTTGTACGCAATTGTATCTAAAATATCTGAATATTTTAAGGGAAAATATGCATGAATTTCGTCAAAAATACATGTTTTATCAAGGGAAATTCGGCAACTCTCGAATGTCCATACGCCGTTCTTCCTTAGTACGGCAGTATGGTAAAGAACCGATTAATTGGACCGCCTCTAGCTAAATAGAACCAAGCCACATCAGTTATCGCCGAATCTAACTGGACAGTTGAATTGTTTACAAAAGAACGTTTGTGCGGGTTCCTCTGAAAATTTTAAGGAATTTGATTTGTGCCATGCTGAAAATTAACTGAAATTTGCACAAAAATCCGCACAGCCGTTTTCATGTAAAAAATTAAATTGTCCGGTTGAATTTGGCAATAGCTGATGTGGTTTGGTTTTTTCTGCTTAACGCGGTCAAATCAGGTGTTCGTTGCAAAAACGAAAGACCTGAAAGATATGTCTAAGAAATGTCTTCGAAGTATACGTGAGGCATCGAAAGCACTTTGTTGTTTTGGTTCCTCGCCGTAAAGCCCGCCTTAGCGCCGCTGGTGAGGCAAGTATCATCTGAAGTCAAAACGCCTTCACTGCGGTGCGTATGCAACAAGGACATCCACGGCGCCGGTATAGTTGCATTCAGGCGTTAAAATGATTTTCGTATAGTCTCCGTCGTACTCGACATTAACTGAAGCTCTGATTGTTACTCTCTCACCTGAACTTGACACCAGCTTTGCCTATTGTGCCAGTGAAGGAAGCCATCTCTGATTTTTATTGCGACATCGTTAACTTTTTGAGAAATACGTTATTTAAATGCATTTAAACGTTTCCGGTCCTCGAAATGAAACAAATTAGGTATCGGAGAATAATACGTAGAGTTTCCTTAATGAGTCATCATCCTTTTTGGGGGTTTTTTGTGTTTTTACGATGAGCACTCGCCATCCAACAAAAGAGAATGTGACAGGAAATCTGTAACATCACAAGCCTTACATGATTTCCGAGCTGCAATTGTGAAACTAGTACAATAAAGTTTGGTAAATATTTTAGTGAAAATAATATGATGTTCTGCTCTTTCCATCGTGTAATGTGGGCTGCGTCCGGTAATAATTTAATAGTGTATTTCCTTCGGAAAATACACTAAAAGTACGATACATCGACTCGAACAAAGATACACTGAGCAGCTTGCAATAATCAGAGTGTCAGCTTCAAGTTTTGATTCTAATAACACTGGTTTGTGCGCCCCTCCGGTAATGTTTACGACAGAGGGCGAACGGAAGCTGTCGATTCATTGAGCCCGACTCTGCTCTTGAAATAATTTCAGGTTTTAAAGCTTTCTCTGAGCTAGTTGAGCAGTCGTAAAAGTAAGAGTTTACTCCACATCGTACGTCACGCCATGAATTACCCAATTAAAACCGCGTGCGTATCGCGCGGTAATTATCAATAATTTTTTCAATCTTGCGACTGAAGCTGCGATTTTATTTTTAGTTGTTTTTAACCTCTTACGGATTTTAACCAATTGTAGAAATAAACCTTTCAGAAGTTATTTTATCGGAGCTTTTGTGGCTCGTGATCGTTTTGACGGAGCAGCACTAGAATTTGTGCCGTCGATGGAAGCGCCCCCAGGAGAAGAAAAGAACAAGGAAAAAGAGTCGTAAGAAGAAGGAAACCATCTAGAATATGCAAATATAAATGGCGGACTTAATTTATATCACGGTAGGGCTATTTAGCTTCGAGAGAGGCGCTCAAATTTTGAGAACGCGAGGCTAAGTTCAAGGGTCACGAGAGGTCCCACCCAATGGAGCTCTCTCGAAGCGGGAGTGTTATGATTTACCCAGCACTTCTTATTTAAAATTTTGCGAAGAACACGACGGTGCCGTTTGTTTTGTCAAAAATCAAAAAAAATTCTCGGAGCTGCGACCTTAATTGGTGATGCAAGACGGGATTTTAGGAGCGGAGTGGTACAGGAGTCGATGACACATGACAATGCGACCACCAACTTTTTCAATTAAAGTTCCTCTTGATTCCCATTTCTCACTCGAAATCCATTTAGTTTTGGCTTCCCCTTCTGAATGTCTTTCACTTTTTTGGGTTGGTTTAATTTTAGTTCCTCAAGTGTCCCGCAGAAGCAGGAACAGACTATTTTACACTAATTTTCCTGTTACCTTTTTTTTTAAGTTTTTAGTTTATTTTTAGTTTTTTTAGGTTTTTTCTCTAAAAAAAAATCTTACAAGAAAAGAAGAATGACCGGCAAGTCCTGTCTCTTTATATCCAGTCATAATATTTTGCACAAAGTGACTGCACAGTTGCACATTAAATTGCCAAATTTTGATTCGCTGATCTCCGCAGATACCCTGATGGTCCCCCGCCTCCCGATGCACCGACAAGGCAAACCCTTTATAACGGTGGGTAGAAAAGGCACAGACGAAACAGGCAACACAGTCAACGGCACTTTGTCACATTTAACCGCGGAAACGATCTCATAGGGCCCTCGTCGGCAACACAAAAGAAAATTCTGTTTTTTCCGTCGACTCGACAACGTTGTTTGGAGATGACCGCGCCCACGACAGACGCGTCCTTTTAAAACACTCGGACTCTTCTGCATACGGACTCCCCTTGCCACTCGCCAGAAAATCCCGACTTTCGACCTTGTAGGACTTCTGGTCTCTCGCGTATTCAACCACCCCCTCTTGACCCCGCCCACGGCTCCGCACGGGGAGGGGGAGGCGGGTCTCGTGGCACGAGCACCGGGTTAAATGACTCGCAGGAGAGAAACGCCGAGGATGGAAAAAAAAATTATGAATAGTCGAAGGATTCTGCCCTCTTAACTATTGCAAATGAGACGGACGGAAATAGCTCCCCGCGTTTTATTCGTTTTTTATGGATGTATTTCTTCTTCTTCCTCTTTTTTTTCACTGTCTTTTTTCCGATCGACTGGAGGCCCGCTCCAGGTTCATAGGTGGTTTTGGCTCACTGCATAAACGACGCTTTTTCCGAGGATCGTCCTCGACGAATAGGTGGCTTTTCTCTGCGTGTCCTTTTATTTATTTCCTTTTTGTTCGGAATAGGTCTATTCGGCTCGGCCTTTTGCTGGACGCGCATGTCAGGTCATCATTCTAATGCAGGAATGAGGCGAGCTTGTTTCCTGCTCGCTTAAAACGACGGACCATCTGAAATTAAGTCGTTGGGTTCGCGTCTCAAGGCGTGATTGCGGATGATTGAATTTTGCACTCGCCATTATTCCTTATCCTGAATCGACGCGGATTTGAATTTAATCTAAGAATCTTGTTTGTTTTGGTTTCGCAACTCTCTTTGCCAGAATTGGTCGATTCTGATCAGAAGCCTTGATAAACTTGAATGACTTCGATTTTGCTTTTTGTTCCTTCACAGATAGTTTCAATTTTATCACTCTTTTTGTATCAATATTTAATTTATCGAAGTGCATATAAATGTTCTGTTGAGTCATGATACTCAATTAGTCACTAAGGCACTTCCATCGTTCCATCATCTTAATTTGGATTAGGCGTCATGCGATTATTGTGACCAACAATGTAGGCATGAATCGTTCAGTAAGAACACCCTATGGTCGGTTATTTGTAATTTCATCGTATTGCTATCAGTCAAAAATCAAACACTTTACGATGATCTTTGGAAATAGTTGGGTCCTCTGGGGATCGCTTTAATACGAAGGGAATTTTTACTGTCCGGTCCAAACATGCTCTTTGGCATGGCAGCACCAGACAAGAATGTATAATGCCAAATATCACTTCGTTTCCGTATGTATTATCAATTTATTTATTTTTGGGGTTAAATTGACTGAGAAAATCGTGTTCATCATCTGATGAAGGAGGCTTGAAACAACGTATTCCGAAATCAACGCGTCATCTACTTCTTCCCTGTCCCTTTTTCGCACTGTCGATGGTAGTAGTGGGATATACCACTGCTTTTATCTGGAGTTCGGGCTTAGAAGCGCATTTTCATTTAAACAACATCTCACTCTATAAATCATTGTTTTGCCCGCTCGTTTTTACCTTATTTATACTATTTCACTGCTTATTTTTTGTCTAAACCACTGAACCCTCTACATTTCAAGTCAGAAAAAATGCATTTCTATTTTTTTTCCTTAATCTTCCACTCACACAACTGTTTCTCTGTTTCAGGTAGCAATGGAATCGAGACGAATCGAATTTATGTAGGAGCGCACATCCTCGACAGTTCTTCTTCCCAACTGCGTGAAGTTTTTCTCCCCGTCAAGTGTTCTGAAAGTATGAAACCGATCAATTTTCACTGTGAATTCTAAATCATCGTTTAAGTTCGATAATTCCTCTTATTCATCTTTCGTGTTGCACTTGTTCTGCAACCGGGATTTGTACAAGTGCGTGTTGTGCGGGAGTGATAAGTGTTGGTGACGCGCGATCAGTGCCGTGCGGTGGTCGAGTGCGCGCTCTAGCGGCCTACGAGTGCGGTATCGAGGCGGCGACTGAAGCATCGGTCCCTCAGTCGCCTTGTCGTGGAAGCTGCCCGAGGATGAGGAAATGAACGGCGATGACAGATTATATTGATCCACACTTCATCCGAGCCCTTTGCAAGAACCCGGATCGGAGAACTCTACAGGTAAAACATGCTCAAAGTTTCCCAGAAAAAATTACGAAAACTTTATCATTTGAACAGCTCGCGAATTATGAAGGGAGGAATAAACTTCTATTCATCAGGGATACCGCAGGCAGGGAACACCGGGAAATGATAGGGAATTTTAAAAAGTCGGGGGATACCGGGAAATGTCAGGGGAAACCTGGAAAAGTCAGGGAAAATGACGAAAATGTCCGGAAAAAATCATCAAGTCACCTTTATTTGCTTTTTAGAATGGGTTGGACGTTCCGAACGACACATTTTGCCTGGAAACTATTTCTAATCATGTCTTTTTACTATCTAGTATATCTTCAATTGTCAGGGAAATGGAAGGTAATTTCATCTTCTAAATTCATTTCTGCGGTGTCAACCCTGAGGAAATCTGTTTTCGTTCGGGGTGACTATAGTTTTTGGTCATAAGAACCAGACTTCAGTGTTAGGTATATTCAATTCAATATCGATAGCTTGAGTGCGGGATCACGTATCTCCACTATGGTTTTTCAAAATTTGTGCTCCTATCTTATGTTGTCGAAGGAAATCAAGTCAACTTCATAGCTTGGAATGTACTCAGAATATTTTGCCAACAGAGAAGAAAAGTTATGAGAGTCCTCAAGAAATCACGTTGACTATATAGTTTCACGAAGAAAAAATGAAGTATGACAGGAAGTCTGCAACGTCGCAAAAGGAGATTTGTGGTTTCATACTTTAGCTCGTGGAAAAAACGCGTACTTATAAGTTACTCAATTTTTCATGAGCTAGGAAAATAAGCTTATATAGATATTTTGTAACTGCTTAATTTATTTTAAAGGACGTCGTTAGTCACCTTGCCTGTCGTGCTAAGGAAAAACGCCGTATGAACTTTCAAGCGTTGCCAGTTTTGCATTTATAAAACACAAATTTTCTGGTATACTTAGGAATATTTTTCGTCCAATTTTTCAGAAACGTTTTTTGCAATTGCACCTAAAGTTCCTGAAAATTCCAAGGAAAAATATCCATAACTTCCCTCAAAAATGAACATTTTATCGAAGGAAATCTGGCAATTCTCGAATGTTTATACGGCGTCCTTCCTTAGCAGGGCAGTTATCTTCAAGCGCGTTTTACGCATGGCGTTCTGTGCCCGAAACGGTAATTTTCACACGGCGGCATTTTTCAGAGTAGTTCGTCTCCGCCGCGATACGCTGAAACGCGCGCGGAGATCGGAAAGGCGATGGCGAATATTTCTGCCGGAGGGACTGAAAATTTACATAGAAACAGGGACAAAAGCAAGGAAACGTCTGAGAGTGTGTCAGTTATTTAGGTCGATCGGATACTCTTACTCGAACGCATGGAGACGTCGCGTCGCTCATTCAGCCGAGCCAGCCTCGTTCGGGCAGAATTAATATTAAAAGTCGCCGCCATTTTGAATTATGCAAGTCACCGATGTTACTTGTGGTTATTTGACGTTATGTTGGCACCAGTTACCCCAACACCCGACAGGCCTGATCTCGGGCTAGCCATCGCGCCGCTCAGGAGGACGCTTGGACCTGCAGCCCGGACCTGATTTTTCGCACTGAGAAAAAACTTACGGGCTCCTCAGACATACCGTCCGTCCCGAGTTCGGAGGCCGAAAGTTCCGGGTGCTGGAGCCGTAGCCTCGATTGCTTCGGGATGCCACGTCCGGAACTTTTGGCCTCTGAGCCCTGAGCGTGGATGGTTTGTCTATATAACCCGTAAATACGGCTTCCACGGCCTGAGTTTTTTTAGTGCTTTCATTTATTCGTTTTTTCGTACATTTTAAATCTCCTGAGCAGCTCTCTAATGAGTTTTTTTACATAAATAATGTTTTTGCTCTGACAGGGAGTGGGTTTTTTTCTTCTTTTTTTCTCCCTTTTGTTCCCTGTGCCCTGTGTCATTCATAGCGACGATCGATTTCATCAGGGATTTGGGAAGTTTTCTGGTCCCTCAAACTTAACGTAGTTAAAATTGAATTTTTGGGAGGTCGCAGAATGAAGCGAGATCTAAAGGGACAAGATGGAATGAATTGGATGGATAGATAGATAATTTGAATAGATCGAGATAGGCACCTCCGTTCCCTGTCACTCTGTTCGTTCCTCGACGTACCATTCCTCTAAGGCCCCGGTCCATTCAACTTCATAATCTTTGGAATCGGTGAAAATATAAAATTTATTCCGGTTTGGGACTTATACATTTCTTTTTAGAAAATGTCTCCGTTTTACACTCGCGGTAATCTTTTCAGGCGAGACGCGTTTCGGAGCTCCATCATGAGTCGGCACATGACAATTGAGGAGCTTTCCGGAAAAAGGGCACATAGCAAATAATCGCGGATGAGAAAAATGCATTTTAAGTTTCCATCATTACTTTCCGGTCACTGATGATAAGTTACATCGCAGCTTGGATTCCAAATTTCGAACGTAAGTCACAGTCAATGGCCATAAAATAATTATGGAAACTTCAAATGCATTTTTCTCAAACGCAATTTATTGCTACCCATGTGCCCTTTTTAAGGACGCTAATTTGGCGAATCTAGACTTGAAAAGTTCATGTGCCGTGCCCTGGCCGAAGCAAATGAAAGCTCAAAGTGGTCAAAGCTCAAGTATACAGTCTAGGTCGGGACAGGACAGGTCCCTGTGCGACGCCTGCTTGCCCTCCCCGAGGCCGTTGCGGGGCCCAGTTTTTTTCCTCTCGCAAAGTTACCGTTAGGCAGCCTCTCAAGTCGATGCATATCCACGCTAAAATATAGTATTATAGCGGGCGGTCCTTAAACCAAACTGACACCGCACTTCCCAACGGAAACCATTGATTGCCGTCCCCGCGTTGGCTGTCGTCTAACTTTTCAAGCCCGTGTCGGATCTCAAATCAAATGTCGTTATGAGTTTCGACCGGTTTTCCTCGTCTACGTTTTAGTCCGCCGAACAATGTAAACGGAAGTTTGGACAGCCACAAAACCTATCGTATCCCATGGGAAGTCATGAAATTGCATGTCCGCGAAATGGAGGAGAGTGTGAACTCTTTTCGACCGACTCGGAGACTTCAACGCTGAGTAGGAAAGTTGGATAGGGTGAAATACACGATACAACTATTTCGACTTTCAATAAGATACCATTTCATTTTCATAAAATGAAGGAGAATGTACACGTTCGTACATGAATAATCGATTCTTGTCGGAGCACGTGGCCCCTCCAAGAATCGATACATTTCCGTAGGTTTAAATGGGGGTCAGGGTGTCTACAAGCCTGGAATTTCCGGAAAGTACGGATATAGTACTGATTTTTTACGGGCGGTCCGGAAGTACCGATAAAGTGCGGAAATTCGCAAGAAGGTCCGGAATTTTTGGCATTTTTGTCGCAATTCGAGCGAGAAATTCAAATTTTTGAAAACTTTCGAATTTCATGAATTGGAGGTACTGAAAAAGTACTGAATTTCTCTTATGAGAAGGTACTGAATTTCTTGGGAATGGACTGGAAAAGTACTGATTTTTGGCCAGCCTGTTTTAGTAGACACCCTGGAGGGAAAAACAATGTTGCCAATTTTCTGTATCCGCCAATGATGAAAATCTTATTTACTTGCGGAGCGTTAAAAATTCTTGCTCGAAGTCAACACGAAGCTCAAGCTCAACGATTTCAGTAAAGCAACGGAGGGAGACTTTAAATGAGACCCGACTGGAAAGGTCAGTTTATCAGAGACCGAAGTGTCTGGAGTAAGCAGAGTGAATTGTGAATAGTGGATGGAACAATTAATGCGTGCGCCCGGCCCGTCGTCGCGGTCGTTGGGTGTCGTACAACTCGTGTACTACGTCGCTCATCTGACATAAGGGTGTATCTCAATTCCTACTTGAGCCCTGTTCTCCGTCTAACTTCATGCTTTCGGGGGTTCATGTGGGGATAGACATACGCCCGTACGTCAGAGGAGCCACGAGTAGAGGCCCCCAGAGATCAGCAACAAGTTGCCATTTAAGGCAACTCTATTCGCTTGTACTCTCGCTTTGCTGGGTGCAGATTGTTGCCAGGGTTGTCAAGTTTCTTCGCAACGAATCCCGCGCTACGACGGATGCTCCTCTAATTTTTCTTGCAGAAAAATGTACACTGGAAAAAAAGAATCTTAAATTTTCCGCCGAGAAGTATTTACTCTTCAATCAAGAATTTTGCTGGTTAATATAAGCTACTTTTTTACTTAACCCAAGCATTATTTTTCTTGAATCAAGAAAAAGTCAGCTTAAAGCAAGATAAAGAAAATTCTCGGCGGCAAATTCAAGAATTATCATGCTTGATCCAAGCTACTTTTTTTTTCAGTGTAGAATAAACAAAAATTGATCATTCAAGGGGAAAGAAAAGAATTGACGAAAGTCACATCAGTCTGAATACATCAATCATCAGTTGGCCCATCGGTGAGCGTAAATATCTGTTGAATGGTGCAATTTTTGGATGTGACATTTGTCTTTATTCTTTTCTTTCCCCAGTTCTAGCACTGTTGTAAGATGAGGTACGAAGTCTTTCTACAGGGATACGAAAACTTCTCGACCCACCCTCGCCGGGTCCTCTGAAAACGGGAAGGCCCCGGGGACGGGGTTAATGAACGGGAAACCCGGCCAAATCGAGTTTTTTGTGTGTGCAAAATTGCGTTATAAAAATTACAGGTATTCGTCGGTTCGCCGTAAACAACACGTGTCTCGCGAAAAATTGTGGCAATTTACACGTATGGAGCCATGAAAAAGGCATATTTTTGACATTTCTTTAAAAAAAGTGGGGAGGGGGGGGGTTGAAATGGGAAGACGAAGAACTTTCGGCATCCTTGTTCCACCAATCAATTATCATATCGATTATTTCGTTTTATGGTCGTTTATTTTACAACGGAAATCTTGATTAGCTATGATGATTCCCTGGCTGAGAATTGATTCCTCAGAATCAATCAATGAAATGAAAACTTTTTTTATTTTGCAAAAATCGGTACGGATTTCAAGAAATTTTAAATCGCCGATACAATTGGAGTCAGTGCATGTTGTACTTGTATCTTCGACGCGATAAACATAGTTATAATTTCTCGCTTGCCCAATGGTGTGCTTTGTCATGCTCTGCTCATCGCGCCAACCTGGGAAATAAGCGTGAGATTTCGACGAGCAAAAGCGTGACGCAAGCGACTTCTCAATCCTGCAACCAGCGTGTGACTCGTGAGGCTGTAGGTCACAGAAATCATACAGATTTTCGACCTGTAAATCGTTTGACATCCATCATCTTATAATATGGCTCATCGAAAAAAAATTTCTGTTACAATTGCATGGAACTTCCTTTGAATATTTCCATTGGGATAAGTAAATACGAAATTTTGTATGTGTTCACAAAACCGCTGAAGCAATGAAGAACGCGTAATTTTCTTTGTTCCTATAAAGCAGTTAGATAAATCGCGTATTTGTCGCAATATTGAGGTGAATAACGCACAATATTTTATGATCCTACTGAACCGCTGGAAAAATCGTATGTTCGTCGCAATATTGTGATTAAAAACGTGCAATTTTTCACTTTTTTTTATGAAACCTCTGGAGAAATTGCATACTTGTCGCTTCAATGATTGCAAAAAAGTGTACCCATGTCGGAAGTCATAATCCTATCTAATTGAACTTCCATAATTCCAACTTAATTATTTTGTCCCTTGGATTTCGAATCATCGAAGGGCGACCGTATTTTCTCGTACGTGAGCACTATCAGAGTTCTGGATGTCGATCCCGGATTTTTTTCAGCGCGAAGGAATGTTTTGTTTTATATATCATTATTATTGCATCGTATAAATCAAGAAATCATGAAGAAAAGTCACTAAGACAACAACAATTGAAAGTAATATCACCTATAAAGTGCTGAGTATCTAGGAGCATGCATGTGGAAACCGGAACGTTGCGGCTTGGGACTCTTTCGGAACGGGACGTTTTAAACACGACAAGACTCTCTCTCTCCCTTAGAAGTCCCCACAAGTCAAACCAAGTATTAGGGCAGCAGGTAAAGTAAAGCGGTCGCCTCGGCTCGAAACATTGGCGGCCGATCGCTGTTTTGAACACACATCCCTTGTATCCACGGAGTATCCACGGAGAATCCACAGATGTCCTCACAAGTATAGCAGAATACTCATTCTTTCGTGTCTAAAGATTAGGCGAGCAAGGGCGATAAAGCGGTCGCCTAGATGCTTGCAGCGCAGTCGGTTCATTTTGCAAGGGGTCCTTTCTACTTTCGGGGACTGCTCCAGTCTACGCTGCTAGTTCCTCTCGTTCAGTGATGATTTTGCTGGTATTATTTTGACTCTGTATTTAGATATAAACATTCGATTCTGCGCTAGGAAGAGTCTCTTCTCATACTTTGTTCAGCGGCCCATTAACTGTATCGCCAGTGTGTTAGCGACCTAGGAGGAATAAGTTTCCAAGTTTTTTTTTTCTTTTTCTCATGTACCGAGAGTGTGGAGTGGGCAACGTGGGCGAGAGGGTTAATGGGTCTGATTAGTGGATTACTGCGTGGCGCGAGGCGTGGAATCGGCGAAAATGAGAGGGCGGAGACGCCCCTTACCTCGACGATGATGATCAGGTGGAAGAGGGAAGTGGAAGGCCGGTCCTCGGTCCGGTCCGCGCTTCGGCCACGCATGGACCGCGATCAACGCGCCGATCTCCATGCCCTTGCCGGCTTATGCTCATCTACAAACGGGCATGTCTCTACTATACTGTCGTACTAAGGAAAAACGATAAACGAGAAACGAGTAAATTCTTTAGTCTCCTGACAACAGAATTTTTATCCGAAAATTCGAGAAAAATTACGAGGAGCTGAAAAAATGGAATTAATTGATGCGATACATCGCATGTCGTTTTGACGTAAAATATAGCGTCCATCGAATCACCTTAAAGTTAAAGACATGGTTTAACGACTATTTTTACTTTCAAAATAATTTTTCTCGACTGGAGGAAATGAACGCCCAGATGAATTCAAAACTACTCCCGATTAATTTTCTTCCCCAAAATGCGACCTGGTGCTCGCTTGTTAAACTCGGTCCAATCCGCGTCGGCATTCCGATACCGTGGCTCTTCAGACGTTAGGACGTATCTGGATGTCCACTTGAGGCTTGTTGTCCATATTACTCGATGCTTTCCACGGCTCATGTGGAAATACAGATATGTCCTTACTTCAAATGATCCCGACGATGTGTCTGTCGGAGAAGATCCATTTATCCGGTCGGTGGCGCGCGTGGTCCGTCGAGGACCAGTCTGCCCCCTGCTCCATCAAATCCTCTTTTACACGCTCATTAGGGCTGCTAATTGCCCGGGGCTTTTATATCACTGTGTATGCTCACTGCAATTATAGGAGTGACCAGTTTCCCCTGCACTCGCACTCGGCGCGCCACACCGAGGAGTTCTCAGCTTTTGGCGTCGGCTCCGTCGCGCCCGGGTCCATCTGATTTCCTTCGCGCTGATCCTTCGACGCCGTGTCTTGTTGCTCCGATGAATAAATGTCAGTGGCTATTACACTTTTTTTTATTAAGTACGTGGACTATCCAGAGCTGCCACAGTCAGGGAAAATCGGCCAAATCGGGAAATGTCAGAGAAAACTGGGAAATGTCAGGGAAAATGTCGAAAACGTCCGGGAAAATTTGTTAAATCTTCTTTATTTGCTCTCTAAAATGGGTTTGAGGTTTCGAACTACAAATTTTGCCCAAAAACTATTTTCATTTATGTCTACTCGGCCATTTTGTCATATCTTCAATTGTCAGGGAATTTCGCCAAAATGTGTCAAGGAAATCAGGGAAATGTCAGGGAATTTCAACCCTGGCTATCGCATGGTTGCCGGCGGTCTGGAAAATAACGGAAAGTCAGAAAATTGGTGGAAAAAGTCAGGAAATATCGGACACTTTTACTAATCACTGATCCTCCAACTGTTCACACATTCTGTTTATTTTTAACCAGCTACTGAATGCCCTTTTCCATAATTCGATCTCTCAACCAGGAAATTTTGCCCTAAGTTCAGCGACAGTCAGCGAATTTAAAAACAAGAGAGAACATTTTTTTCGATGGTCAGGGAAAGTCGGGGGAATGGAACATTTTGGAGTCAGGGAAAAGCAGAAATGGACTGCATTTTGCAATTTGGAACTATAAAGTCTAGCCCGGTTTAAAAACGACGTATGTGTCATTAGTTTCCCTATGCACGTAAGTGTTTTTCCAGAAGAGCCAGAATTTATAGTTCCAAATTGCAAAATGCAGTCCAAATAGTCGACAAAAAGTTGGAATTTTTAGATGAAGACGTTATGGCGACCTTACAATCGGAAAGAACCTATATTCCTTGTGACCCGAGCTCAGAGATTATCTCTTTGACAAGCTTTTATCTTATCCGTGGAAAAGCAAGTAAACGTAAAGATATCCCAAAAATACGCGTATTTAAATGTATTTTTCGCTTTTATTACTCAGCAAAATAATCCACGACCGGACTTTTCGGAACGCAGATTTGTAGTAAAGCTCTTTCATCTGCACTGGAAAGAAAACACATTGGATCTAGAGTCCAGACTCTTGAAAACATTGACAAGAAAAAATACTCTTTATTCAATCGAATTTTTGCTTGAATCAAAACGAAATCGGCTTAAATTAAGATGCTTGGTTCTTGATTTAAGCTAGATTCTGATTGAATCAAGATTACTTTTTCTTGTCGATGTTTTTAAGAGTCTGGCCTCTAGATCCAATGTGTTTTTTTTCCAGTGTGGGGAACGGTGCGATAAATGCGATAAATTATAGTTAAAGAATCGGAGGATTAAGTCTTTCACGCAAGGTTCCACTCCTAACCGGGACAAAGGAGGTGAATGTCGACTGCGAAAAGATCAAAAACAAAGAGAAGCCTGGACTTCACGCTTTCCTTCACACCGGATAGAGGATCGGGCACTCAAGGCAGCTTCGCAGAACGAAAATTGCGTGACCCGTCATAACTGCAAGCGGTTTCGGAAATGAAGCCGTGCTCATTGCGTGCGCCGTCTGTTCAAGACGTGCTCGATGGGATCAGACATCGAGAACATGCCTTTTTCACTTTGTAGCCAGCGTGTACGAATTATCGCATCATCATCCAACTTCTAGAAACAAGACAAACCTAAGTGTATATAGAAGAGGAGGAGGAAGGTTGGTGTTGTTGCGCCAACAGTTCACGAAGAAAAAACTTCGTTGCTCTAACATTGCTCACATTATTGAAAATATCGAAGGTGAAGCCGGTTTACATTTCACGCCGTACAGTGGAACAAAGTAATGGATGAGGTCGGACATGAAATTTTCAACTAAAACTGCAAATTTTGATGTTTAATTTGTCCCATTTTAAAGTTTAAGGTGTGCTTTAGAAGAAAATATCACTACAAAACCAATGGAACCACTTTTAGAACCTCAAAAGTTCGTGTGATCGGAGTTATAAGTGTTTAAAGTTTCCGAATTTTGACTCGATCCACTGTGCGCCAGTTCATAATTTGCTTGTAAAAAATTGTTGTTTTTAAATCGGCAGTAGTGCTAAGGCTATGACAAGAAAACAAAATATGTCAGGGGTTATCCCCTGAAATTGTGGCACTACCTCGAGTTTTTTAATCATATGGGCATTTGCAATTAATTGCGATACAGCACCGCAACTCAGTTGAGGTAGTATTGCAATTTGGGTCCGTAACCTAATTTATTTAGGCACTACCACAACTAATCGAAGATGTCCTTATTATTCAACAACCCCTCCTTGCCTCTTTTGGCATGGAAGCACAAAAACGTCCGCGGAATGTCCTTCACGCCCTGAAAAACTTGGAAGCTGTGAAATTTCAGTTAAGACTTGAACGTAGAGTAAGAAAGTAGTCGACGCGGCCAAACGAGAGTTATCACTCTGTGGACTTCCAATTTTGACGAGACACATTGGAATCGGTTGTTTCGGTCAGTGACAATGTACGCATTCTTGGAGACTTGAACGCGGAAGTAAGAAAGTAGCCGACGCAGTCAAATACAGTTTAACATCACAAAATCGGAGATTATTTTGCATTTTTTACGGTAATAATTTCTTGCACTGAATTTTCATAGGAACGTGTATCTCGCGCGTTTCCCCTGTCAGATCCACAGGTTCCCGCAGCCGGCTACTGTGACGCAACATTCAATCAGATCAAGAAACCCACGGCAGAGAGCAGCACTCTCCGCAGTGTTTACATCCGCAGTACCGTGTTCTCCCCGCGAGAGTGCGCCCGCTGTTCAGATCCCAGCTCGCGTCTCTAGCGAGGCGTTCTCCGGCGCTCTGACAGAGCTCGCGACCGTCTCGAATCCGAGCTTTGCACCGTGTTTCGCGATGTTTTGTAACGGGCAATGTCAACAAGTTTCCGAGCGAGGGAGCTTTATGCATTCGCATTCGCGCCGTTGTTCCATTCATTATTCTTCTGTTGCGTCACTTCGCTCTTGATTGATTGCCGCTTTTGTTTCCCGGACCCGAATGCGTTTGTAATGAAGTTTCTCTCTAACTCCTAGCCTTTTCGATCTGAACTTTCGACCCGCGTGGAGCGTTCGCGCCTTTTGTTGCTGGGTGTCGGCATCCTAAATCTTCGGGCGCAAAGGTTTAGGTGTTGGAACGACGTTTTATTGCGCACCAGAAGAAACACTTGCCGAAATAAACGATATCGATGGCCAAAGTTCGAAACCATTCATCTCCATCGCCAAATGTCTGCTCCTGCATTATTATTTGGACGTTTCTATGCCAAAAGGAACTATGTGCATAGGTAGTGCGTAAGACATAGTTTCTTTTGGTATGAAGAGGAACAAGCACACTAGCTTCAAATTTACACGGGGTAGTCTGCCAACAGAGAAGAAAAATGAAGGAAGTTTCCGAGAAATCACGTTGACTAGTTTTCAAAAAAAAAAAAAAAAAAAAAAAAAAAAAAAAAAAAAAAAAAAAAAAAGGAAGTTTGACAGGAAGTCCACAGCGTCGCAAATGGAGATACGTGGTTTCGCACTTTGGCCATTCATATCATGTTTTCATGGAGGTGTTCTGTCAGGGCGTAAGCGCTACTTTCACTAAAATTTTTCAGACTGTTTCATTCGTAATTTAATCTACAGTACAAATCTGAAAATTGCAAGGTAACAATGGTGACATGGAAAGAATAAGGGGGAAAACTGGAGACAATGCTAAAGATACAACACTCTAAACCCGAGACGTTTCGACTCAAAATGGAGTCATTTTCAGTCCGAAAATAAATTTAAAATTAAAAAAATATCGATGAAAAACGTGAGACCTACATACTGTTGGTTGTTTATGGTCAATGTTACCAGCATCGATGTCCCTGTAACTAGTTTTTCCGTCTGTTTTTCTCGGATCTCGACCACCGACATGTAGGTCTCAGGAAGCTGATTGATGAAATTGGTTGATAAAACGATAGACAAAGAAGATATGAGGCGCGATCCTATTGGTTGAAATGGGTGGTACTTATAGAGCAAGGGAAATAATGGTGGACTTCATATCGGGTCTCTCATGTGTTGCTATTAGTTAGTCTATTACCTACGTTCTTTGTCTATTGCAACCATCCACCCCCACCAATAGAATCGCTCCATATTATTTTTGTCTTCTCGGTCTATCACTTTCAACAATCAGCCCGCAGGTTTTTTCATCGATATTTTCTTAATTTTAATTTATTCTCCGGCTGAAAATGACTCAGTTATGATTCGAAACATCTCGGGCTTTTAGTTTTGTTTTTCCCCATTGTCTTTTTCATGTTCACTCTCAACTCAAGCGGTATCAACAGCGATGCGCAAATTTCGGGGATACGTCCCGCGGGAGGGGAACGTTTTACTTCGCGGACGTTGCGGGTTCAAGTCCGCGGTTCAAGGTCATGACGAGAGCCAATCAGACCGACGAGAGCCCGCTCTTTGTTACCTTTCGAATCTGATAACCGCGACGTCGGAAGTCGCGCTTGTCCGGGGGGGGGGGGTTTAGTTTAGTCCCCAGCTCAAGCTCAAGGTCGGATTTCAGAAAGACGAGTCGAGCTAACGGATCAACCGGGTCCCTCACCCGTGGCAGAACGGGACGGAGCGACGCTGGAAAGTTGTGGAAACGATACCCGTTCTCGTCACGAGCCCTGGTTCAGGATTCAGGTCACCGGTTTCGGGTTGGTGCACCGCGGCCATTTCCGCGAAAAAATTGTCACGCCGACTCTCCGAGGTATGATCCAGAGGTCAGGGTTGCTACAGTCAGGGAAACCCGGGGAATGTCAGGGAAAATAACGGTAATGTCGAAAATGTGAGGAAAAATTTGTTATATCTCCTATATTTGCGCCCAAAAATGGATTTGAGGTTTCGAACCACAAATTCTGCCTGAAAACTATTTTCAATTATGTCTTCTTAACCATTTGCCATAACTTCTATTGCTAGATAATTTCACCTAAATGTGTCAGGGAAATGTCAGGGAATTTCATTTTCCAAATTCTGTGGCAACCCTGAGAGGTGTCCGGGAAGTTCCAAGCTGTTCCTCCAATGGACCGCGCTAAGCAGAAAGGAACCAAGCCACATCAGCTAGTGCCAAAAATTGGGAAATTTGATATTTTACAAGAGAAAGTTTTTGCGAATCCTTTTGAAAATTTTAAGGGATTCGCTTCGCACCATGCAGAAAATTTGCTGAAATTATCTTAGGATGAGTTTTTCTCTTATATTTCTTCAAGAAAACCAGCTGGTATTTTCTCTTGAAATTATCAAGCGGAGGCTAGGGTTATTTTGTCTTTTATTTCCGGTTGTAAGCGAACTTATGTGTTGAAATTTCTCTGTGTGTGAGTTGATGATGATTTTTTGTTTCAGGATCTTCAGATAATCTACTATGGACTCACGGGGCTGGAGGCGCTCTCCACTTGCCGCGACTCGGTGCTCCGCTCTCTCTGCAAATATGTCCGCTACGAGCGGCATGAGGCCAACGACGTTCTTTACTAGTGAGTACCCTCTCACAATCAGTTACGCATCTTCATTGTCATTCTACACCCGGAGTAAAGAAACAGTGTCGCCTCAAACTTTGCCCTGTTGATCTTGCATTTTTTAGGCGGGAGGAAATTACTACAGATAATTGAAATTGGAAAAAAAAATTGGCGGAATAGAAAACGAGGAGTGGTCATTTGGCGGCTTAAAAATGTATGCTAAGAATAAGAAGATTGGAGGATGGATCCACGGTTTATGGTCCTGTTTATAGTCTTATCCAGGAATCGAACACCCTTAAACCTTCACATGGACTCATTCCACTCTTGACCAAAAATGAAAAGAACAAGCAGTGTTAAAGAAAATCTTTTTGGTGTTTGATGTTCTTAATTGCCGGCTCAAAGTAATCTCGAGTGCCTAGACAGGGTGTCTTGCATCAGGATTCATCTGGTTTTTCCGATTCTATCAGGATTTGAGGTCTATCAGGATTTAATCCCGATTTCATCAGGATTTTAGGCAAAATCGGTCGTAAAATCAGGATTTGAGAGGAAAGTCGGAAAAATTATTTTCCGTTCAGTATCCGCTGTCCGTCCGTTTATTTTTCTCCGCAAAAATCAGGATTTGATCAGGATTTTGAAATGTTATGAAATCAGGATTTAGTAGTTAAAAATCAGGATTTCATCAGGATTTCCCAGAATGAAAAAGAAACTAGACACCCTGTCAGAACTTAGGGATTTGTATTCAACATTTTCGCCGAATTAATTCATTATTCAAAATCCATAACTCGCATGGACAGCATGGGTGGTAATGAAAGTGATGATGTGAAAGTTTCCCAAGCGCTCAGTCTTTGTTTTTCGAACGACTCGAGAAAAGGTGATCGGTCGATGGGAAAATGAAACCATCGTGATGACGGATCAATATTCTTGCTTTTCCAGTCTAGGCTCCGTCAGTCACACGTGTTCACTTGCGCAGTTCCCGGTTATGCCTGTTCAGTCCATTGTTTCATTGTTCCACGGTCCTTTGTTTCAGCTTGCAATGAGAAAGGCAAAAAAAAATCGTCGATGTATAATGCTGAAGGAAATATTTTTATTGAGGTTTTCCTTCGAAAAGTGCATGTATGCCTATTCGGCAACCCTTGGATCAATATTTTGTGGCCACTTAAAATGGATAAAGTCGACTGTGGAATGGTGCAACCGCAGAGACTAATCAGAGAGTGTAATTCAGCAAGTCGATTCCTCCCAGTGGCGTGGCGTGCTTTGCGATATATCGATTGTTATGCCATTTAAACCTTTATGGAAAAGGATCGATAAACAGGGTGTTCGCAGCGAACACCTCGACAATCGATTCTTTACCATAGGTTTAAATGGCACAACAATCGATGCACAGCAATTCTCGCCACGCCACTGATTCCTCCGATAACTTACATACGCCCCCAGTGTTAGAGAATTTTAATCTTCTAAAGACTAATTCTAACAGTTCAATTTTTCATTTGACTTTTCCTCCAACTCTATTGCGAATGGAAATTTCTCCTATTTAAATTACGAAGTGAAAACTTTCATTCAATAAAGTTGAAAGAAAAGTCGAATGAAGAGTTAAACCGCGTGAAATGGTCTTACTTTCTCGCATGTCTACTTTCCAGAGAATTTGAGAGGCGTTAAAATGTTTTTCTGCAAGTATGCAGAGCCAAGATCTGACGTAAGTCAGTGAACTAACGATAAGCTAGAAAAAAGGGACTTGACTTCAGCAGAAATATTATGGAATCCACTGTCAACAACCCAATTTTCTTGAATCAAGCACACTGAAAAAAATAGTTCTGTTCATAGAGCTCCTGCACTTTCTTTGTTACATCTACAGAAGTTGCCGTTATGAGGACAGAGTACTCTGTCCTCACAACAGAAAAGTTCTGTAAGTATAACAAAAAAAGTGCGGGAGCCCTGTGAACAGAAGGTTCTGTCATTAGCACCGACTATTTTTTTGCGTGCAGAAATAATACTTATATTTAAAAGAAAATAGCTTTTATCTATGTGACGACAAGAATGGAGCTTATGAAAAGCTAAAATCTGCTCGATTTAAGTAATTTTATTCTTAATTTATGAGGTAATATTCTTGGCGGAAAATTCAAGTCATTTTTTCCAAGAGAGGTAAGCAGGTAATCAGTTAAAGGCGAGGGGAGCTCTATAGTTCCATTAGAGGCCATGTAAACAAGACAATGGTCGGCGTGTTCTCCTATGAATCGAATTTGAACTATCATTATTGAGGCTGCTAAGTAAGTCACGCCTTTAAAGTTTTATCTTATTTTATTTTTATTTATTCATTAATTTATTTATTTTTTGGAATCCCCTCCAAGGGTGACTTTTAAGACGGTGTGCGTTTTTGTTACAGCACGGGGGAGTTGTCGACGTGTTGGTACGTGCTACTCTCCGGTTCGGTGTTCATCGATGGATCCATGTTCCTACCCACATCCAGGTAAGCTTCCATCATTACTTTCAAGCAAATTCTAGAGGCCGTCCATAAATTGCATAGCGCTTCAGGGGGAGGGAGGGGTCCAGGTAAGCGTTACGCCATTCTTTTTACGCGTTAAAGGATAGGAACCCACGTCACCAAACCGTTGGAAGCGGTAGGGGTCAAAAGTGCTGAAAAAGAACGCTACATAATTTATGAATGCTCGCGTGCACATGAGCTCATTGGGTCATACTCGGTCATCCAGCAGGAACCCCCGGGAGGTTCCTGCTTAAGCAGTTAAGCAGGGCGTCTACCGGTCCCCAAAAGTCCCCAATGTCCCCGATTTTAGAAGGGTGTCCCCGATATCCCCGAAAGTCCCCAATTTTCTGGTTCAGGTCCCCAAAATATGACAAAAATCGTCCTAAACACCGGCATTTTCACATTTTCCCGCCAGCCGCGGCGGCGCGGTATAACCAGGAATAGAAAAACTAAAGTGTTGCTTGGTTTTTCGTATGTTTTCATCGGTTCAACATGACTTGTAAAATTAGTCGTATAAAATACGCCTTTTAATGCTCTAACTGGCTCCCTTTCCCTATACTATTTCGGGGAAAAAAGACCTCGATTTCCTTAAAAAAAAAAAAAAAAAAAAAAAAAAAAAAAAAAAAAACAACACCCCTAAAAGTCCCCAATTTTGGTTTTTTATAACTGGGAGACACCCTGAAGGCTCATGAGTACGACCCTTCGAGTGGGTTTTTCCATGTATTTTCCCGGGCTGCGAGCCAGCGGGAAAACTGGGTTGCCGGCGCTGATCAGCGGGCCGATTATTGAAACTGATAGACAAAGCTATAGACAAAGAAGACATAGGGGGTATAAAGCAATCCTATTGGTTGAAATGGGTGGTTCTCATAGATTAAGGGGGAAAATGATAGACTAACTGTCGGGTCTCTCGTGGGTTGCCGTTAGGTAGTCTATTACCTACCTCCTTTGTCCATTGCAACCACCCGCTTCCACCAATAGGATCTCTCCGTATCCTTTTTGTCTTCTTTGTCTATTGCTTTGCCTATCAATTTCAATAATCAGCCCGCAGCTCTGGGCGTCTGGATGGATNGGAGGGGGGGGGGTGGTCCGTGGGCGCCGGGAACGTGACGACCGGGCGGCGGCTGGAATTCCGGTACTCGCCACTCGGCCCGGCCGGTCGCTGGGAAACGCAGAGATGCGGAAAGGAACGTGCTGTCGGCCGCGGCAACGGCCATCGTCATGGTGGAGTTTAAGTTGGCGGGTTCGCGCCGGCCACCGAATGCTCAATTTCCCCTTTACAACGGTCACAGTCGCCCGTCGCCCGTTCGGTGGCCGTGTCAGCTGCCGCAACACCACGGCAACCGATGTGAGCTCGCCGGAAGTAACACGTTTTAGAGAAAGATGTGGCTGGAAATTGGTTCAAATTGTGGAAATTTGTAGTGAGACAATACGTCGTTTTCCTCACGAAAGAACGTAACTACATTTCAATGTTGCCAAATTTTCCTTAATAAATTGCATTTTAACCAGAAAAATCTTGGGCATTTCTAACTGAAAATTTCACTGATTTTTCTTCCTATTTCATGCAAAAATCAGACCGATTTGGATAAAAATTCGCACACTCACATTTTTGTAAAATAAATTAATTATTAGAGTCAATTTGGCAACCTTGGATTGGAGTTACGTTCCTTCGTGCGGGAGACGACGAATAGTGTATTTTCCGAGGGAAATAACTATAAACAGAGATAGGGAAAATTTTAGTAGTCAAATAGACTGCATAACCTGGGGATCGAGTGTGTATTCAGAAATGGACCGAGTTTACCAGAGGGGAACCAACCTTTTTTTTCGAAAAACTTAAGTTAAGAATGTTCACGAGTTCCATGAGTCGTTTATTTTCTCCCAGCAAAATCTGAAAGTTTGAAAAACGAAATTAGTTTATGAAAGAAGGTGTTAAAGTTCATTTTCTACACTGAGCTTTATGCAGGAATTCAACTACAAACCTTTTTTTCTCAGTTTCAACTCAATGTGGGTTGGTTCCTTTCTGATGAACTTACCCCAAATCTACTGATTACTATAAGGCAGGGTGTCTAGTATCAGGATTTTCCCGATTCCATCAGGATTTTAGGAAAAATCGGTCGTGACACCAGGATTTAAGAAAAATTGACCTGTGAAGCTAAAGTTTCTCTGTCAAAAATCAGGATTTGGAAAAATTATGAAATCAGGGTTTAGCAGTCAAAAATCAGGAAAATCAGGATTTCATCAGGACTTCCCCAAATGGAAAAAAAACTAGACAACCTGTAGCTATATTTTTTATCCGTGTAAGAGGTTATTGTAACTCCGGGCAAGTGTTTTCTTTGAATCAATATTATGCTCGGCTGCGAAAGTTTCATGGGATTTGTGGCAACCTCATCGGGGAGCATTGGCTTTGCGTTGTGTTGCGGCTGCCAAGTGACCAACCAGAGCCAGACACTCCATTCCGCGGTGCACTGCTGCACCATGTCTTGGCACCACCTCGGTTACGCTGCCACTTTCATTTTTTTACTTTATTTAGCCATCGAACAATTATTCATTTTATCCCTTTCCACCGAAATGAAATCGAATCGGCAAGGGATGTTTGAACGATCCATGTAGATCCTAAATCGGCGTCAAAATGCAAGCACTGAAATAAAAACTCCGGCCCTGGAAACCGTACTTACCTAGAACCTGGAGCAATCGAAGCTACGGCTCCAGCGTCCGGAACTTTCGGCCTCTGAGCCCGGAACGGACAGTATGTCTATTTAGCCCGTAACTTTTTTTTTCGGTGAGTCCCCTGTTGAATTCAGAGTCTGTAGCACTGATGAGCTGGATGATCTCCAAAATTTTCCTCAACTCTTCGCAAATACATGGAAGAAGAAAATCTGGAAATTTTGGCCCAATTTTGACCCGAAAACCTCAAAAATTGGAGTCTATATCCAGGGTTGCCACAGTCATGGAATACCGGAAAATGTCAGGGACTTTTCAAAAGTCAGGGAACACCTGAAAATTTCAGGGAAAGTGACGAAAGTGTCAGGGAAAATTGCTAATTTACCTTTAATAGCTTTTTAGAGTGGATTGGACGTTTAGAGTAACAAATTTTGCCCGGAAACTTTTTCAAATTATGCCTTCTTGGAGGAATGGCATGTTTAAATTTGGGAATTTTACTCAGAAGTGTCAGGAAATCAGGGAAATGTGAGAGAATTTCATTTTCTTAATTTTGTGACAACCCTATATCGGTCCTGAAGTTGCTAGCCAAAATTTCCTAGCTCGTAGTCAGGAACTGAAAATGTTGGAAAATGATTGTATGGATGTGACAACCCTATATCGGTCCTGGAGTTGCTAGCCAAAATTTCCTAGCTCGTAGTCAGGAACTGAAAATGTTGGAAAATGATTGCATGGATGTGACAACCCTATATCGGTCCTGAAGTTGCTAGCCAAAATTTCCTAGCTCGTAGTCAGGAACTGAAAATGTTGGAAAATGATCGTATGGATGTGACAACGTGGCGCGTTACCGTGTTACAGTAGCTGTCGCAAGTGTGATTGGAGCGGGGGAATTTATGTGCGGTGCGCGGTGGAGCCGCGGCCATGTGTTGCCCGCCGCAACGCGATGCACGTTCACGTTCGACGTTCGACGTTCGCCCCGAACCCGCGTTAGCGCGTTACGCCAATTGGCTATCTATCAGTTTTCTCCACCGAGTGCATTCCAGCCCCACCGCCCCGCCCGCGGCTTTGGTCATTGCCCCCGGCCAACTAGGAAGTCCCGGCTTCCAGCCGCAGCAGACCCTCGACGAGGCAACTCCGAAATCGGAATCCCGGTCGCCGATCAGGGGTGGCACCATGCTCTCTCGTTTTACGTAACCGCGGGAACAGCCGCGTAAGCTTTGGATTGCCGCAGAACGGCGAAAGCCCATACCGGGGGGTCGGCAGCTAACCAATGTCCGTGGAGAGGAACTGAAAGGACACTATTCAAAATGGGCGTTGTTGCCGCCCCCTCCCCCACGGGGAATCGCATCATATTTTGGGGGCTGATAGAGGGTCATCTGAGAAGCCCCAAAATGGGCGGTTTTTTGCCCTAAACCGCGGGAAACAGGGGGGCGGGGGGTCAAAATCCGAATTTTTGAACGTTCACACAGTCTTAGGTGGACTAAATTTTGCTATATGAAACTAGTATTCCTGGCTCATCCATAAAAGCTCTTATTTGCATGGGGCAACTTATGGCCTGTACGTTGTTCTAAAATGATCTAGATATCGTAGTTCCCTATTGGAAAATGTAGTCTATATGTTCGTTCGTCTTGATAAATGGATCACGTTAAGCAGAAAGGAACCAAGCCATATCAGCTATTGCCATATTGAATGTGGCAATTTAATTTTCTACACGAAAACGGTCGTGCGTTCTCTGCAGATTTTATTGAATTTTCTGCATAGTACGAAGCGAATTCCCCAAAATTTTGAAAAGAATCTGCACAAACGTTCTCTTGTAAGAAATTAAATTACCCAAGTAAATTTGGCACCACCAGATTCTGCTTGTCGCAGTCCAGTCAAAGTTGAGAGAAATTTTACTTTTTAAGCCGAGACAGAAACGATCTATATGGAGCACCGAGCGTTCGATTCCAAGCACTTAAATTTTTTTCAGTAGAGTACGGCCGAACTTGACGCGTGCCCGAGCGGCAAGTCAGGTGGAAAGCAGGAGAAAAATCATAATCCGGGAAAGTGAATCCCGACCCGAATGCCGCTGTGCTAAGGAAAAACGCCGTACGAACATTCGAGAGTTGCCAAATTTCCCTCACTAAAATGTTTATTTTTGAGGAAATTTATGAATGTTTTCCTCCGAAATTTTCAGGAACTTTGGGTGAAATTGCGAACAAAATTATCTGTAAAATCAGAAGAAAAATCTCCACAAGTTGACCGGGAAAGTCGTGTTTTATCATAGGAAATTTGGCAACGCCTGAAGGTTCTTACGGTGTTTTTCCTCAGCCGAGCAGAATAGCTGAGTCGCCTCGGGGGAGTCGCGCTTATCGAGCGGCCATCCATCACGAAAGGAGGGCGCGCCGACCGAGATGGGAACAGGGAGCCATTCTTCCCGCTTTTCCCCGTTCCCGGTGCCCCGATTTCGGTTTTCACAACACTCCGCGTTTCACCGGCGTTGGCGGGGGAGGGGGGGGGACAGGAGAGATTTGTAGCCGGGAGCGGCAATTACAAAAAAAGGAAGGGGTCTTCCGCCAGGGGCCCGGCCCCCGAGCTCCGAGTTTCCGGCCGCGCTCCGAGTAGCACCGCTTCGCAACTATCGCACGCCGAGGTTAATCTTGTTGAATGAGCTGGAAAAAATCAGGGCGTCTCGCGTGCGGAAAATGCGCGGATTTTGAAGCACGTAGTTTCCCTGACGAGGGAACGTAAAGGTTGCAATGTTGAGTCAGACCATTCAATTTTTATTGCAATATAAGCGTGTGGCTTCTGACCTAAATTTTGCTAATTTTTGCGTATAGTCAGAGGAAAAGTTGGTCTTGTTGAATGAGGTGGAAAAGCAGGGTGTCTATCGCAAGTATGGCAAAAGTACGGATACTTTGACAAGGTACAGAGTTTGAATTCTGCACCGTCGCACAGTGCGGCATCCTTAGGGACGATGCGGACAAAAATCGATAAAGGACACTTAATTTAAATAATGAAGATAGTAGCACCAACTTAGGAAACCCTTTTGGCACTATCAACGGAAAACACTCCACGAATAAAATAATGTTACATCTCAGGATTTTTTGCTTACTTTTCGAGAAAAGTTCATTTGAAGTCGGCAACCTCGAATTAGATCTATGTTAACAATGTAAAAGCAACGTGAAACACCCAAACTTTAACTTTAATTATCTCAATGTAGCTACCAGCCGCTCTACTAGCTTTGTCTATCAATTTGAATAATCAGTCCGCAAGGCCAACTTCTGCGATGCTTGCGCTGCCCCAAAAATCAGTTTATTCGCCATCAGATCACCGTAGTGTCATGTCGTCAACCTAACTCGAAGAACTCCAACTATATAGGATGGAAGATGGAGTGTGTGAGAACGCACGCTCTTTGCGCACAACCGGACGCGAACGGTCGCGAACCGTTTTCGAGGCGGTCATTCTCGGTTTCTCGGAAAATACGTGCATGTCGCCGTCGTCATCGTTCAGGACGCCTAACGCCGCGTTGCGCGCGCGTCATGTCCATCGCCATTGGCTGACCACCTAACCATGCCATAATTTCCTCACTAGAATGCAGGACGAAGGGGGAGGGGGGGGGGCGATTTTCGTCACAATCTTGCGGAAGTCACGATTATAGGTGTAGCTAACCAGTTTCCCTCGTGAAATGAGGTAGTGTATCGAGAGCAAGAGGAAAAGGGAAGAAAAACGGGAGCTCGAAATATCGATCCTCGGAGGAAAATTTTCAACCTGTGACAGCAAACAAGACAGCAGTGATGATAAAGCAAATTGTTGCGCATTTAATAGAGATGTTGCGTGCGTGAGGGATTTGCGATTTGACCATTGATTCTTATGCAAAAGTTCGCGAGGAACACGATGGTACCACTGGTTTTCTCTGTAATCATCTCCCAAGCTCAAAAAAAGCTCTCAAAGTGAGGCCAAAATGAAGGGAATATCCCACCCTACCCTGACAGTCCACCTCTACATCAAAAAACGCAATAGTGTATCTTTCCTTCGGAAAATACACTAAAAACTCTCCATGCAAAGATAGGGAGCAAATACATTAGCAGGGTTGCCGTGTTCTCAGTTTTGGAGTCCCCAAATGAAGTGGCAGCCCTATGATTTCAATGTATTTGCTCCCCCCTATCTTTGCATGGAGAGTTTGTCTTGATGTAGAGGTGGACTCTTAGGGTAGGGTGGGACATCCCCTCCATTTTGGCCTCACTTTGAGAGCTTTTTTTGAGCTTGGGAGTTGATTTCAGAGAAAACCTGTGGCACCATCGTGTTTCTCGCGAACTTTTACGTAAGAAACAACAGCCAAATCGCAAATCCCTCACACATGCAACATCCCCATTCGCCTAAATGATGACTTTCACGTCGTAGGACGAAATTCCGCGCAGCTTTTCGAGTCCCTCTAGCTCCGACCCCCCTCTCAGCGCCGCTCCAAAACGAGCACTCTCGCAGGGCCCGTTTATCCCGGAACTTTCGCTACCTCTCCGACGATTAACGACTGAAATACCGAAAGGCTGAAATTCGATAGCGAGCTCTCATCAATCAGCAACGCCGGTGCTCTGGCAGGAAATCGATGGAAATTTCACACTCAGGAGACTCCGTGGATCCCCGAACACTTACCGGGGGAGCCAGCGAGGAGAGGCGCCAGAAATTAAATCACCAGAGAGGAAACGAGGGGGTCCCGCGGGGGACGAGGGGGGACGGGGGTCCTCTCATATTTTAATTTCCGGCTCTGGCTAATGCTCCGCGCGGGAGCGCTGAGGCTGATTGACAGCCGCAGCCGCGCGCTCAGATTTGAGCCGTCCGAAAACGCGCTCAATAACCGCGGATGTTAACTCGGTTTCTGTTGCGTTTACGCGATTGTTGTTTGGTTTAAAATGCGTTTGTTTCCAGCGGACGATTCATCGGTCGATAAAATGCTCTCCGTGGAAAACATTTCTGGGAAGAGGAAAGTCTTATTTTGATCCGTAGGAGGCGCTTCTGCAGTCCGGCGGCATAGCCTTGGATCATCCTGTATACGCATTTAGACCTTCTTACTAGATTCTACTTAGATTTTCCTGGATTACTTCTTACTTAGATTTCAAACCAATTTTGCGGAATAAACGTTTTGGGTATTTCGTTTTGCAAACATATCCAAGTTTGGCAAACTTTCTCGACACACTAAGGGCTGGACACACGTTCAAATCGAAGCTTCAAAGTGGTGGCTGTTCAGCCAAGTGTTGCCATCGATGTGTTCTATTTTGACGCATCGATGCGCAACACTTGACCAAACAGCCACCGCTTTGAAGCTTCAATTTGAACGCGTGTCCAGCCCTTTTCGTCACCCGAATTGTCTCATCAGGCACCTATAGCAGACAGGCCAACGCCTCAAAAAAGGGCGATGATTGTTACTCAATTAAAATTGGACGTATTTCTATCAAACGGAACCATGTGCATTATGACGCGAGCCCTGTTATGCGCATATTCTTATGGGTCTCAGGGCTCATGTCTTAATCCACATAGTTCCGTTTGACAGAAATACGTCCAATTGTCCATGAGGATGTGTTTAATCACTAGTAAAAGTTTCCACCTGTCACCAAGAGACCAGTGGAGGGTCTCTCTTGGTCTTCGGTCTCATCAATCACCGGCAATTTTCAGGATCCTGAGGGTCTCCATGGGATCCAGCGTCCATGCTCTCTCGATAAAGATACTTTGCCGGGATCGGCCGATTGCGTCCCAGCGGACGGCAACGGTGGCCGGAGTCGGAATCGGACCTCGCGGCCGGGATATGAAGCATTTTTTAATGAGAGGAAATTGGGTCAGCGACGCGACGCGCGTCCGTCCGTTTGTCGCGCTGGAGCCGAAAGCAGCGCGTCGCTCTTGCTCAACTGCGGCCAGCGTCGCCACCACCGCGGTTATGAGGTTATGAGTTTATGACTTCATGCCCATCTCGCGTCCTTCCGCGCATCCAACTCCGACTCCCCCACCCCCACCCCCGCCCCCGCCGATGCACTCATTGAACCAGATACGAGATGCCTCGTCGACCCTCCACTATCGGGATAGCCGCTATCGTATCGGATAATTGCCGAGTGAGTGCTGAGATTTCGACCGTAGATTTTTCAGGTTTTTACCGAAAAATTCAATATTTTTTTTTGCATAATTATTATGATTACATATTATTTTGCAGGAGGCAGAAAGGAACCAAGCCACGTCAGCTATTGCCGAAAATCGGGCAATTCAATTTTTTACATGAAAACGGTCGTGCAGATTTTTCCGCAATTTTTATTGAATTTTATCAGATTCCCCAAAATTTTGAAAAGGATCTGCACGAGCGTTCTCTTGTAAAAAATTGAATTGTCCACTTAAGTTTGGCAATAATGATGTGGCTTCGTTCGTTTCTGCCAAACGCAGTCCCATTTCAACGATGACAGGAATGCAACACGGGGTGATCCAAGCACCACCGGCTCCAAGCATCACCCCAAAAAATTTTAAACGAATTGAGACGGCGAATTGGACGTATTTATGATAAAAGGAACTATGTTGCACGCAAACCCTATGCATATAGTTCCTTTTGGCATAAATACGTTCAAGTGAACTTTTGAGTGCCCCCAATTCAAAGGAAACGCCTTTTGAGAATCCCCAAAACTTCAAAAGGGCAAGAATCCTAGGGGTTATAGGGGTGGTGCTAGACTTCGGTATCCATTCTTATTTTGTCAAGGAGGCCGAGTAGACATGTCTGGGACGAGGTGGTAACCTCCCCCTTAATTCCACTCATGGGCATTGAACTTCTCCGTAATCTTTTCATCGGCATGCGGTGCAATCTCGAGTCGTCGAAAACCGAATTCTCAGCTTGCGAATCCCGGAAAATAACTTCAACTTAACGCATTGTCTTACAAAGTCCCGGTAGAATCTGTTGTTTGTAACACGGCGCTTACAAGCGGCTCTGATGTCAGGACGAGGAAAAGTCCCGACAAAGTAACACGCCACACAGTGGGTCGATTATTGGAATTGATTGACAAAGAAGACAAAGAGAGATCCTATTGGTGGAAGCGGGTGATTTCAATGGGCGAAAGAGGTAAGTAATGGATCAAACAACAGCAACCCGCACGAGAGGCCCTTTAGTCTATAACAACCACACGTTTTAACCAATAAGATCATTCCATTCTCCCCTAGTCCCTTGTGTCTATTGCTTTGCCTATCAATTTTAATCAGTACAGCAGTAAGCAGTAGCATTTGTAGGGAGAGTTCGGATCTGAATAGTGAGTGTGAAAACTTTACTAGCTGATGTCTTCCTTTATACAAAACGCAGGTGTTTTCCTTGGATTTTCGTAAAATCCCAACAATGAACCACGCCTTAAAATGTATGATGTGACATAATAATCATCAGAAATTTGGGTTTGGTCAAGAATTTAATGTCCGAACTCTCCTGAAGGCTCGTCCTATTGTGCGCCGCGGCCGCACAGTGGATCGAGTCAAAAGGAGAGGTCGGCCAAAATTTGGAAACTTTGAAAGCTCCTAACTTCGTTTACACAAAACTTTGAGGTTCTAGAAGTGGTTCCACTGGTTTCCTCTCGAAATTCTCTTCTCGAAGCACCCCTTGAAATTTAAAATGCGACAAAATAAACATCAAAATTTGCGGTTTCAGTCAAAAATTTCATATCCGACCTTTCAAATTGACTCGATCACTGTGCGTCGCGCCAATCTGATCACTCCGTGCTCCGGAAACTCATCCCAACGGTGGCGATGCGATGCGACAAGCGACACAAAGAAAAATTCGGCGGGCCGTTGGGGGGGNGGGGGGGGGGGCTACACCGCAGGAGGGGGTCAGGGTGACGGAGGCTATTCAACCTGATCAATGTGTTGCGGTGTTTCCCGGTGTAATGGCCGCTCCCCGAGCGAGAGGGGGGCCGCGGGGGCGCTATAATTGTGTGTACGGAGTACGAATAACATGTTGACAATGAAGGTCCGACCGGCGGCCGACGGTGTTGGCGTCGCGATGCGCTCCGTTGTCAATTCGACGCACCTCCGACGTAAAGACGTATGTGTATTTCAACATGAGCCGCGGAAAGCGTAGAGTTATACGGAGCACAGAGCTCACGTGGAGACGGGGATACGTTCTTCCGTCGGAGGAGCGACGGATTGTGGCGGCAGCGCTCGGATTGGATCGAACGGGAACGATCGGACCCGTTCTTTCTTCTGAGAAGAATATTCGAGAAGGGATTTCACTGCAAATGCTAAGTTTTTAGACAAATTGGTAAGAAATTAATGAAGATGGTGACGTGCGTTGCTCCTCTGACCGGAGGGAGTATCTTGATTCTCGCATGGACTCCAGAAATCATGGATTTACATGTGAGACAGGGCTCACTTGGAAATTAAAAGCCCCTGTCACACTATCAAAATACTCCATCAAAATGCCAAGGTCAAGTGTTGTGATTGGTCCAAATCATCAAATAAGCCAATCACAACGCCTGGCCTTGGCCCTTACGCCTTACGCCAAAGGGGCGGCAATGTGTGCTCATACAAGGAAAAAACCGAAATTACCGAAATTTGAAGACTCATCTTGAGATCGGAGGTTTGCGGTTGTCGAGGATACCGTAGGAAAGTCTGGAAGTTCTTTTCAAAGAAAACTAGGAAAGCCTAGGGATTTTCCTATAACGGGGAGATTTTTTCATTTGGAGAGAAGAGCGAACACTAACAGAAATCGCACAAAGAGTGAAATCGGGAATGAGTTTCATTCAGGAACTTGTTTTTCCTCGCAAAAACTCGAGTGTTACGAACAAAGAGTGAAATCCGCACCGTAATGGCGGAGTTGTATATTGCGTCAAGGAACTTAAGTGAGCTCCTTCAGAAGTATCAGTCCTTGAAGAGTGCAGTCTTTTTTCTAAAATGAGGTGGCGGGGGTCGGTGCTCATAGCTGCATGCCCGTGCCTTGTCGCGTCGCGTCGGCGAGAAAGTGGCCGCAAACAGCGATGGCGGACGGCGATGGCACGCGGTAGGGTAGGCGGCGAAGAAGGTGGACGTCGGACGTGGAGGAAGGTACGGTACGGCGCGGCGACCGCAGAAGAACCGGAATTATGATATGGATCGTGTTTTGCCGTTTTTGTGAATGCTGCCAAGTCGAGTGACAGGTGGCGCAGCCTGGCGGAGATTACCGGCATCAAATGGTCCGTTGCCGGACCCGGAAGAGAGGCGGAATGGTTCCTGCAGGGTTTTGACCTCCCGAGAAATCAAGATTTTTGAAATCGGCTGGCATGGTAGCTTTGAAAATTCGTAAACGCCATCAGGTGTTGCTTAGATGGTGCTTCCGTCGTCTTTCAGACGGAGAATTGTAACTTCACTTAAAGTTTGCTAAATTGATCCTAACATTTCCATATTTTCAAGAATACGCCCTCGCCCTGCATCCAAAATATTGCGAGTAGATCAGTGCAGAAAAAGAACACTGGAAAAAAAGTCGCTTGACTCTAGAGTCCAGACTCTTATAAACATCGAAAAGAAAAAATACTCTTGATTCAATCGGACTTTTTGCTTGAATCCAAAGAAAATCCGCCTAAATTAAGAGGCTCGGTTCTTCGATTCAAGGAAAAATCGGATTGAATCAAGAGAACTTTTTCTTGTCAATGTTATTAAGAGTCTAGACTCTGGATCCAAGCGACTTTCTTTCCAGTGCAGGGAAATTTTCAGCTGAAGAATTCCAGTGTTTCGTTGTGAAAATACGATTAACAAATGAAAATTAAGCAACCTGGAAATATAGTTGCGTTCCTTCGTTTAGGACAAACCGATTTTTTCCATGTGTCACGAGAATTCGGCTGAAAACATGCATGATATTCTGTTGGGAAATGCCTTAAAATCGCTCTACTTCGAACTGAAAATGCCAAAATTTTCCGGGAGAGAAACCGCATATCCTCCCACTTTTCCTAAGAGAGTCGACCCCCCTGTGGATATCGATCAGGGTGTCTACAAGTCTTGAAAGTCCGGAAATAGTACAGATCTTTTAAGTGCGTAAATTCCACAAGAAGGTCCGGAATTTTTCCATTTCGTTGTCATTTTTGTCGCAATTTGAGCGAGAAATTCATTTTTTTGAAATTTTTCGAATTTTCTTCATATGGATGTACTGGAAAAGGACTGAATTTTCCCGTGGAGGAGGTACTGAATTTCTTGGAAATGTACTGGAAAAGTACCATGGATAAGGACTGATTTTTGGACAGCCTATTTTAGTCCACACCCTAGTAGGCACAAATGACGCGACCAACGGGGAGTTTGCTCCACATTTAGAAATCCTTCATGACGGCACTACACGGTCCAATTGAATTAGATATGACGGGAGCCCAAAAATAAAAGAGTCCCAATGCGGCAACACTCCCACACACTCGCAGCCCAGATTTTCCGCGGAAAGCGTAGCCAGGGCTGCATAATTAAATTGGGTTCATTCGGGCGATTTTTTGCTATGGCCGTGATTGGCGCGGTGATTGAATTGAACGGCAGAGCTCACCGGTGAATGGTGAATGGTGATTCCCGATACAAATAGATTGGCCTTTTTTCCGACGCGCTCGCCTCCAAGCTCCCACGAGCGAGCACAGATGCATCATCAATGCAATGTGCAGCGTTCATCGCATTCATAGATCGCCGTTCCTCTGACGTAAGGGCGTATCTCGATTTCTACGTGAACCCTGTTTTCCATATAACTCCCTGCTTTCAGGGCTCAAGTGGAAATCGAGTTGCGCCCTTACGTCAGAGGAGCGACGAGATGTGCGCAATTCAATCGGGTGGGCGCGATAATACTCCCGTCATCGGAAAAACGCCGTATCAACTATCCGGCGTTGCGGGATTTCTCTCGATGAAACGAAAATTTTCTGTATAATTTGCAACTAGTTTGTATTGGAATTTTCATCGAATTTTATTGGTGCTCTAAATTAGCGCATCCAAAAATTTCCGGGGAAAATATTCGTACCTTTTTTCAAAATTGTGTGTTTCGTCAAGGGAACTCTGGTAGCGTCTGAGTTTTCATGTGGCGTTTTTCCGCTGATGCGTGCTAGTCAGTGACCCTAATTTCAGGGTTTTTGTGTTGGTTTACTATTCTGCCTGAAGAGCACTCATTCAGAGAAGAGCGCACTTGTAGAGAAAGTATGAACTCCTTAGTTCCACCCGTGAAAAATTATTAGAGCTCGAAAATGGTTAAAACCAATAGTTGAATAGCTAGGTAGTAGAAGGAGAGGAGCTTTTTTACCGCTCTTTTAAAATACGCATCGGCGAATGGACGAGTGCGGCGCGAAATGCCTTCAGATTTTCGTTCAGACAATTTGCATAGCTCCGGAGTTAAAATAGTCGCATCATTGTAATTTGATCCACCCAGTCAAAATGTACAGACGAGGTAGTGCCGCATTGCCTTCTTTATACAAGTGTACGAGGTTAACCGCCTTCAAATTTTCGGTCAAGCAATTTGCATAGCTCCGGAGTTGAAATAGTCGCATCCTTTCGAATTTGATATCTAGTCAAACGTTAGACAGGGCAGCGCCGCATTGCCTTTTCTACGCGAGTGAATGCCTCCGTCGAGCTTTCATCGAACTAGTTCAGCAAACTCAGATCAGTTAGCTTGCCGAACAACACGCAGTTGAACGTATTTATGCCGAAAGGAACTATGTCTCACGGAAACCATATGCATATAGTTCCTTTTAGCATGAACACGTCCAGTGCATTGTCAGTGCGGCGTAATGAAATTACCCTCGACCCTCCCATTCTACCGTCCTCCTAATATTTTACAATCATCCTCATTTTGTGTGGGCGTAATGTGGATGTGGAAACGCCCGTGTGGATTTTAAGCACGGCCGCGGCTACGGAAAGGGTGGTTATCGGCGGACAGCGGGGGTGGTTATCGGTGGACAGCGGGGGTGTCGAAAGGGAAACGCGGTGCGACAAAAACCGCGGGGCCGAACGAATAAAAATATGACAATGCTCCCGGCCTTAAATCGAATTTAACGCTGACCTTAGCTGGGGCGGCGTCGGCCAACACTCTCACCCTCCCAGATTGTCGTGCTGGGGATAAAAATTCGGGAGTTGCCAAATTTCTCCTGTCGAAGAATTCATTTTCGAGAAAGTGTATCATTATTTTCCTTCGAAATTTTCAGACATGCTAGATTAAAGTGGGCCTCTTTCTTTTGAGAGTTATTGTGGAATAAATAGACTTTTCGGTTACACAATTTCAATCACTGTTCTTATTTTTCATTAGCTTACAATAAAATTTGTACTTTAGTTTATGCCTGAAGAAAGTGTGTATCTGGGATTTTTTTTTTCTTTTGTTTAACTGATCTTGGAACACTCATTCAAGGAAAACCAGTTTTGAGTTTTCAGATTTTGAAGTTTTTTCCTGGTCACAATTTAAGAGTGCACATGGGTGGAGAGATAATAAAAGATCATTATTACCCACTCATAATTGACGGCATTCAAACGAGATTCTACGTAAATGGTATCGTAGTCCGAGGACGCGGAGATACGCCGCGCCTTTAATTCAAACGCCTTGATACAACTATTCGAACTTGATGGATGTCCATGTTGCATATCCAAAAATTGAAGGCGCTTACGTTTACCTCACTCCGACGAAGCCAAGATACGCCGCGTCGTTGATTCAAACGCCGTGATACAACTATTCGTACTTGATGGATGTCCATGTTGCATAGTTCAAAATTGAAGGCGCTTGCCCTCAGAAGAAGAACTTGGTTACTTATTTTTTCTAATTTTCAGTACACAATTAAGAATTTCCGCTTTCATGGTTAGTTTCGGTCGCGTCAAGCTACTTTTTACTCGGTCAGATGAACCGGAAAGATTTGGTTGATGAACCAAATTTTGTTAAAATCGACTGAAACCGCAGGTTTACTCTTGAGACACCCGCGGATGAAGGAAGTGTCCTGCTGAACTAATGTACTCTTGTCTCTCCCATTCACACTCAGAGGTTGTGATTTGCAAGTGGCAACCGCATTGGAGTCGTATCACCAGTGCGATCTAAGTTCGATCTTGACGGCTTGCGTCTGATTTTGACAAGGTGTCAAATTTTTTACCCAAATATTTGACGAATATAACTCAAAGAAAAACCAACCAAAAAAATTAACTGCACGTCTAGGTTACTTGGTGTTCTACTTTCCGCAGCACAAAATATCGGTTAGTTTTTTTTACTGTATATGGTTTCAATGATGAACAAAAAGAAAAGGAAAATTTAGTAAAATTTAAAATTTTAAGCCCTTTGTACAAGGGTGGGAGTAGGTCGACGGCGGGAAAATGGGTTTTCCGCTTTTCCGGGGTTGATCCGACATCGCGGGCGGTGTCCGTGCGTGGCGAGCGTGGCGAGCGTGGGCCGAGCGAGCTGCAGGCCTCCGTCCGTCCGTCCGTCGCGAAAGCAGAAAATTAAATCGTCGAATTCATCAATGGAGTTTAATGCAGATCAATTTAGCAATTTCCAGCCGACAGGGGCGCGGCGCACAGTAAATCGAGTCAAGTAGAGAGGTCGGACTTGAAATTTCTGACTAAAACTGCAAATTTCGATAGTTATTTCGTCACATTTTAAAATTCAAGGGGTGCATTCATTCGAAAATTTCACGATGAAATCAATGAAACCACTTTTAGAACCTCAAAGCTTTGAACGAATGGAGTTATAAGCGTTTAAAGTTTTCAAATTGTGTCCGACCCCTCCTATTGACTCGATCCACTGTGCGGCGGTGGTGGCGGCGGCCCCGTGTATAAAATATGCGAATTAATCTCGTTCTCCCGCCTGTTTTCCTCAGGTTAATTGGGTTTTGCTCCTCGCCCCCGCCTCCCGCGGAATTCGGGCTTCGATTTCACGCAAAATTCGATGCACGGGTGCTCATGTCACAGTTCGTGCATCTCGCGTGCATGCGCCGAGATTCGAGGATGATGCTCGTGCCAATTCCGCTGTGCTCGGGAAAAACGCCGCATGAGCCTTCAGATGTTGCCATATTTCCTTCAACAAAAGTCAAATGTTCCGGGAAAATCGTGAATATCCCCCCCCCCCCAATTCCGCTGTGCTCGGGAGAAACGCCGTATGAGCCTTCAGATGTTGCCATATTCCCTTCAACAAAAGTCAAATGTTCCGGGAAAATCGTGAATATTTTTCCCCCCAATTTTTTCAGACAATTTTATTCGCAATTTGATCTTCAATGTCTAAAAATTTATGAGAGATGTGGATCTCATTTTGCAATAAGGAACCACTATTTTTGGCACATTTTAGAAACAACATACATGCCGTTGGTTTTCCTGCGCAGGTATGTGCTTTTATGAGAGAGCTAGGGATAGTGGTTCCCTATTGCAAAATGTAATCCAAGTATATGGAAAACCTTCCTCGCGAATACAAGTTTTATTCGAGGAAATTTGGCAACTCTCGAATGTTCATACGGCGTTTTTCCTTAGCACAGCACACCGGAAAATAGACACATCGGATCTGGAGTCCAGACTCTTGAAAACATTGACAAGAAAAAATACTCTTGCTTCAATCAGACTTTTACTTAAATCAAAAGGAAATCCGCTCAAATTAAGAGGCTTGGTTCTTGATCTGAGCAAAAATCCGATTGAAGCAAGATTATTTTTTCTTGTCGATGTCTTTAAGAGTCTGGACTCCGGATCCAATGTGTTTTTTTTTTTTTTTTTTTTTTTCCCCAGTGCAGCACTGTATGGTTATCATGGGTGTATCGCAGTTTCGCCCCCTTGGCCAGCATTCGAAATTCAGCTTTTAGATCGAAGGTATCTCGTCCCGTGAAACTTTAAACCGAGCAGGAGCTCAAAGCTGCCTCGCATAGCGGCCATTTTCCCCCAACACGGGAGCAGAGAACGACGCAAATTGAAGAACAAGTGCAGGAAAGTCAAAATGTCAGGCGGACTGTGTGACAAGGGAATAGGTCAAAGAATGGACCCGGGCTCCTCGTCAAGCCGAGCTCTCTGGAGAAATAACGAGCTTCTCTTCGCTTCCTACAGCGACAGGCAGATTATGCGGGTTACTGACGAGTGTGTGGACCCCTCCCTTCCGTCTACCCTTGTCCCTTGTCCCCGCTGAGCTCGGCGCGGCGCGGCTCCGGCCTCTGAAGACTCAGCTTCCTGTTTGATCATCTGGTCTTGGATCTGCTCCCGCTCGCTCGCAGTCAACTTCCACCCTCTCAAAGAAAGATCTTCGTCGACGGTTAAAGACCTTCGTTCAGTTTGGATCCCGCGTCCAATTGACTCCTCGTTATTCCGAACATGGGAAAAGGTCCCAGCGGAAAAATATCAAAAAGAATATTCCGATTATTCGAGCATTATAAACGGGCGAAAGTTCAGCTTTCGGTAATTCAACTTGGACGTATTTCTGCCAAACGGAACTATGTGCATTAAGACGTGAGCCCTGAGGTTCATAAGAATATATGACTAACAGGAACAGGGCGCACGTCAAAATGCTCATAGTTCCGTTTGGCAGAAATACGTCCACGATTTTCATTCTTCTGATGATAACTGATGAAGGTCGAGGAATTGATTTTAGAACTTGATGTCAGTTTAGAGTTTGGATAATGGGTCTGTTGCACACAATATATACAGCCAAATAAACAGAGCGAAACATTGCGAGTTCACGCCTCGCGCCATCGCGCCTTCAGTTTTTCAGACGCAATACGGACACCCATCGAGTACGAATAGTTGTATCCCTGCGCCTTCATCAATGCGCGTCCTCTCCCTTGCTTTATTCACGCCTCGCGCCATCGCGCCTTCAGTTTTTCAGACGCAATACGGACACCCATCGAGTACGAATAGTCGTATCCCTGCGCCTTCATCAATGCGCGTCCTCTCCCTTGCTTTATTCACGCCTCGCACCATCGCGCCTTCAATTTTTCAGATGCCACACGGACACCCATCGAGCACGAATAGTTGTATCCCTGCGCCTTCATCAATGCGTGTCCTTGCCCTCGCTTTTTTTTCCATTTCACGTTGGTTCCGTTCGTCTGATGTAGTGGTGCCTCAAGGACTACGTGAGTAACACAACAGAAGTTAGAAGACAGGCTTGGATTTTTTAATTGGATAAAAAAAATTTAAAAATTTTTTTTTTTTTATTTGGATTTTTTTTATTTGATTTTTTTTTTTTTTTAATTGGATTTTTTTTTTTTTTTAATTGGATTTTTTTCATCGCTTATTGCTCAAAATGAAGGCGACGCGACGCACAGTGGATCGAGTCAATCAGAGAGGTCGGGCGTGAAATTTTTGACTATAACTGCAACTTTTGATATTTATTTCGTCATACTTTCAACGTTAAGGGGTGTTCGTAGAAGAAAATTTCACGAGAAAACCAACGGAACTTCTTTTAGAACCTCAAAGTTTCGTATAAACGAAGTTATAAGCGTTTAAAGTTCCCAAATTTCGTCTGACATCCACTATTGACTCGATCCACAGTGCGACGCGACGTGTAGAGATGAGCTCGCGCCATATCGAACGGGTTCCGTCCGATTCTTATCATTCAACTTCCACCTAGTTTTCTCCTCAGAAAACGCCTCGATGTGCATCATCCAGCGGGCTGATTATTGAAATTGATAGACAAAGCAATAGACAAAGAAGACAAAAAGGATTTGGAAGGATCCTATCGGTAGAAGCGGGTGGTTGCAATGGACAAAGGAGGTAGGTAATAGACTAACTAACGGCAACCCACGAGAGACCTGACAGTTAGTCTACCATTTCCCCCTTAGTCTATGAGAACCACCCATTTCAACCAATAGGATTGCTTTATACCCCCTATGTCTTCTTTTTCTATAGCTTTGTCTATCAATTTCAATAATCGGCCCGCAGATCTATGAGAAAGAGAAAAACCCAACAATTTACCGACGATAACCCGTCAAGTATCTTTGATCTAAAGGAGGTACTCAACGCTCAACCAGCCTCATCTTGTAAACCCCACCGCAAACGGGGAGCCTGGGAAGAAAGCCGAAAATACTTTTCGTCGCCCCTGACGAAAGGGCATTTCTCAATTTCAACGTGAGCCCTGTTTTACATATAAATGCGTGAGTTCCAGGGCTCATGAGGAATTCCCCCGAGGAGCGACGATTCAAGAACGCGGCGACGACGACCCTGGAGACCTCGCGGACGGTTTTAGGGTCGTTATTGCGTCATCGGAACCTATGATTAGGCCTTTTGACATCAATATCGTCTCGTTTGTTGTTTTCGAGTGGGTGTGGAGGCGGGGTGCGTGGAANGGGGGGGGGGGTGAGGCTCTTTTGATGTCGGGGAGACCGGGTGGGTGGTCCAGGGCTCCTGGCGGCGTCGCTGGGCGCTCCTTGCTTCGAGCATCGGGAGCTAATCGAGTGGTTTTTTCCGACGTTTTCAAATACACCCCCCTCCCTCGCCCACCCACCCCCTCGCTCGTGCCATGACAACCGGTCGCCCTGTCGAGTCGGAGGGGCTCGCAGATTTTCCGCCGGTACTCGAGGTGCCCACGGCGTTTCTGGATGCTCGTGGTGGTTTAATACGATTTTTGATGGGGTGTCGACTGACGTGGGAGCCTTGAAAAGTCAGGGCATGGATTGTAAAATCTGAGAAGGCAAAGAAAAGTCGAGGAACAGTGGCCGAGGTCAAGAATATTTTTTCACTCGGAGAGGCGACCACACCCAGTCGTACGGATTTGTTTTATTATGTAGAAAAGGCTTGGCTTTCTGGAATGTAAGTTCAGCCACCATATGATCAGGGAATATTCTAAGACGCCTTCGGATACATTGCCTGTGATTAGTGCTTTAAAGGCAAAACGATGTGAGATATTCACTCGAAAATTCATCCCTGTAAACTATCTCCAAATCAACATTCGATTCATTTGGGTCCATTCCATCTGTATCTGCTAAGGGGAGAAGGAAAAATAGCAAGGGAAGTCTTCGTCATACCACGCAATTATTTCCCTTTCTTGGTACATCATAATTTTGACTTTATCAAACTAGAATCAAATCATTATAGAAACTCTTCCCTTTAAGCACGGCCTTCGTTAAATGTGTGATTCAACTCTAGTGACCTTTGATTAGGTAATAAAATTTTAACGTTAATTTTGCAGGCACAAGTTGCACTGTGCACAACAGAAAACTACACCGCAAGCAGCTTTTTCGAAAAAGAATCGAGTTTTGCCTGGTTTTGAATGCAATCAGCGCCTCTTTTTCTTCAGCAAAAAGTTTTAGTCCGCGAAAAAGATTTAAGTAATAGTGGAAAAATGAACTCGAAGTTAATTTTCTATGTTGAGTTATCTAGGAGTAAAATTTTGAACACCTTTTTCTTGAATTAACTAAGTACGACTTTGTACGATTCTGTTAAATCAGGTCCGGTTGGTCTTGGAAATGCTCAATGATCTGGCTGTAGTGCAAATGCTCGACTAAAACTATGTCGAGGAATAGGATACACGTATCGCGTTCATGGTGCCTGATCGAGAGGTCCAATGCTGTTTTTAATGATCCATTATCGTCCCCGTGAAGCATACGAATTCTGGGAAAGTACCTCATTACCGGGAGCGACGAAAAATCCCGGTTCAAAGGGCCCCGCTCCCTCGGCGAGATAATGAGATTATGTATAACTCAGTAATTATGATACACCGAACAAAATAAAGGGTTTAACCGGCGAAAAAAACACTCACCGGGGGTTGGCCCGCGGAGGGGTATGAGGGCAGGACCCCCGAGTTTCGGCTCATATTTTCGGGACGATGTTACGGGGCCACCTGTGTCCTCTATTCATAACCAGTTTGCAACCTTTACGACGTATCTCGGACATCGTTGCTAGTTGCGCGTAAAAAACGGGGCATTTCCATTGTGAAGCGGAGGGTATTTCGTATGCATAGGGGCAGCGCGGAGGTGACCGTGCTAATAATTAACAAGCTCTCGCGTTCGATAAATCTGGACTCCATGCTGTTTTTTCATAGTGATTTTTTTTTCGCTTCCCCCTTTTTCTCTCGCGTTTAATTCGGGCGTTTCCGGGGTGGGAGTGGGAGCGCCCGATCGGTGAATATTCAAAGGGCCTTTTTATGGCCTTATCGCGCCGGGCGGAGAGGTCTGTTGTGCCGGTCGGTGTGTGAGCTTGGATCAGGGTTGCACGCGTGAAATGAAAAATATGGAAGATTGGAAGTATCCGTGAAATATTTCATATTTTTCAGGGGCTAGAGTATGCAACCCGCACCGAAACACACACAAATAGAGGAAAGTCACAAATTTTACGTTTCACGAAACATGGAAAGGAACCGGTATTTTTCAGTATCCTTCATGAATTTCTGAAATTTTATGAAATATTTCTCGTGAAATTTCAAGATTTTATTTTTCATGGTTAACTGCAACCCTGGCCTGGATACTTCGGTTATGGGCCTCGTTGTCGATGGAGGCTTTTGATTTGCGCTGGGATGGGAAAATAACGCAGAGATTCGGTCCTGAAAGGGTAGAGAACGGGGAAAAGTTATGACAAAATTTGGCTCCGGCCTGTTTGTCGATCAAGTCTTTTGATTTGAAATATGATAGAAAAATAACGCATTGATCCGGTTGATGAAGCTCTGAAAACTTGGCAAACCGGGAAAAAGCTAAGGGAGAAAAATGGGTTAGGTTAATCTTCAGAAGTATAGTATGCAGTGAGCTGCATGTTTAGTTAATACAACACCGTACCAAAGTATGACAATAAATACAGCTCCGAAGAGGCCTGAAAAGGTGTGAGAGACAGTTATGGTCCACATTTTGTCTCCTCCTTCCCCCTCCCCCTCCCCCTCTCGGCCCATCCAACGAGCGATGCAATATTTTGATTTGCGCCAAGGACTCGATGGGGAGGGTGGGCCTAGGCGACGCGACACGGTCTCACGGTGCGGCGGGGGTGGCCTAGATTCAGGCGTGCTAAAAGGAACCAAGTTGGGAGGAGCAAAGGTGAAACGGATATCCTTATTACAAAATAATTAGTCCATATACATCTACGTTACGCTAGGTGAACTCGCTCCACTCCGCGCGAATTGCTTCGACCCTCCATTGAACTCTTTCTGCACGCCACGGACGGATTTTTCGCTCACCAATCGCAACGCAACGCCCTGCCAACGAAATCAAAAAGGGAGATCATGGACACTTGCTGGCGAGTGATATCACCGGTATCACCGATCCAATAATCGGATCCAGACACTTCAAACAGATGGGGCGAAGGGAGTTCCTGGGGGATTTCTCTAGAAAATTTCCGAAATTTTAACTCAGTATGGACTTCAAGACGGTTTTGCCATAAATAAGTACCAAGTATAAGATTCCTTTTATCTTCATTCCTTTGTAACTTCCTTCTTTCTTTCTTCCTCCCCCCCCCCTTTTTCCGGCAAACAGGGTGGACGTAAGCGCGTAAGCCTCAACACTCGCTGAAATCTGCAAATGGACTGCGTTCAGCAAAAGTTGTGGGGTGTCCCAACTCTTCTAACAAGGTTCAACAATTGGATGCATTTCTGTCGAACGGAACTATGTGCATTATGACGTGAGCCCTGCTTTGTATATATTCTTTTGGGTCTCAGGGCTCATGTTCTAATGCACACAGTTCCGTTTGACAGAAATACGTCCAATTGCTCCTCTTGCGCTCTTATCAGCCTCCCCCCCCCGACCTCCTTTTTAAAAAAATACCTTGTCTATTTTCGCAAAAAAGGAATTCCCTTGTCCCCCCGGTTCGACTGCTCCGGGTGCTACGCCCGGAACTTTCAGCCTCTGAGCCCGGAACACGTTTTTGCAGCTCGTAAGTACGGCCTCCGCGGCCGGAGTTTGTTTTCAGTGAGGAATTTCAAGCACCGATTCGTGTATCGTAAAAAAAATTTATCTGACTGCACCTGCATGCCCTACGTGCTCCGATACTTGTATCCTTGAACCCTGAATGCTGGACCTGGAGTGTCGAGCGCTATATCAGGATCTCCCCGCGAATCACAGGGGGGGATCATTAGAAGGGGGCTCTGATGAAGTGTCGAGCAAGAATGCAGGGTCACCCGAGATTGAACCCAATTTATCGGTGATAAATTCGTCTCGGGAGTCGAGTCGAGCCGGCGCACTAATCTGTCTTATTCATGAGTTGCCACGAGTCCGAGGAACTGTTGAAATACGATCGGTTTCGCGTATTAATAACCATCGGATCGTGCGTCGCGATCGCTAAATCATTTTCAGCTCCAAGTTGTACTTGTACCGCGCATGCTCCTAAATGTCGTAATCCATAATTGCATCACGGACCAGAAACCTCCCCCATGAAAATGCAACAGGATTTATCATTCGCCGAGAAGCCCTGTCACAATTCTCTTGTCCGATCGCTATTGAATATTGGTCGGGTTTTTTTCTCTTGCTTGGTGTTACAAGATTTTGACTTACAGGCGCAAAAATCTTGCGGGCTGATTAATGAAACTGATAGACAAAGAAGACATAGGGACTATGGAGCGATCCTATTGGTTGAAATGGGTGGCTCCTATAGACAAAGGGATAAAATGATGGACTACCTGTGCGGTCTCTCGTGGGTTGCCATTAGTTAGTCTATTACCTACCTCCTTTGTCCATTGCAACCACACGTTTCTACTAATATGCTTCCTCCATATCTCTCGTTTTTTTGTCTATTGCCTTGTCGATCAATTTCAAGAATCGACCCGCAGGTATTCGCCCGTTCCGGCCTTTTACATGCACTGAAAAATAACGCCGGCCGTGGTAGCCGTATTTACGGGCTGTATACACAAAGACAATACCGTCCGTGTTCCTGGCTCAGAAGCCGGAGCAATCGAAGCTACGGCTCCAGCAGCCGGAACTTTCGAGCCCAGAACGGACGGTATGTCTATATAGCCCGAAACGGTTTTTTTTTTCAGTGTGATCGTGGTCAATGATGTTCCTTGAAAATATTTGGGATCATCCGTGGATTAAGGGACCTCAGTCCACCAAGTATCCCCCCCCCCCCCNCCCCCCTATATTATTCACAGCAATGTTTGTAGCCTTAAGTCAAAAATAGGTTCCCATATTTCGACGAAAAGTAGTGCGCTTTAAAGAGGAAATTCGATTAGTTTATATAACTTTTCTGCCTATAGAGGGCGTGAAAATGCATTGCATTTTGGCAGTTTAGTGCTTTTGTCTTGGCTGCTGTCGTAGATTCATCAAAGCAACCTGAATTCTCGAGCTTTGAATGCTTGAAAATTATTCTTGTCTAAAGGTAACTTTTTTGTTGATTCTTGTTTGTATGCATTCAGATTATCACCATATCTCCAGTAATTGATCTCTCTAATGTTCCTCTCTCTTTTTGTGTTGCAGGTTGGTACAAAGTTTTATCTCCCATCAGATTAGTGGTCCATTAGTTCCATGTACCATGCGTGTAAGTTATACCTTCAATAATTCTCCTCTCTTCTTTCACCCCAATAACTGAGCAACGATCTACAATGTCGACAGCTTTGCCTCTTTCTGCAGAAGAGTTACTTTGTGATTTTCAGAGAACTCAAAAAAATTTCTTCCTAGGTACATCAAAGAAATTTTTTTTCCAAGCACCTTGTTGTTGGTGATTGGCAGGATCAGTAGTTTCTAGCGATGTCTCCGACCCGAAAAACCCCCGGGGGGCGTTATTAAAAAGTCAATTTTCTTTTCTGAACTCCGTATAAAAACCTATACTCGCGCCTACGAGAATCTGGAAGAGAACTAGAGGAAACCTCGGGTTTCTACCAGGGAATTGAAAACAACTCGCGAACACCGGAAAAAAGTATCTTGAATCCAGAAAATAGACTCTTGAAAAAAGTCGACACCAAAAATACTTTTCAATCGGATTTTTGCTTGAATCGGAAGCCAAGCCTCTTTACTTACGCGGATTTCCTTTTGATTCAAGCAAAAACCCGACGAGATAAAGAATTTTTGCTCTTGTCAAATTTTTTAATAGTCTGCTGGACTCTGAATCCAAGAGACTTTTTTCCAGCGAACTCTTGACGCCATGAAGAAGACTCACATTTTCAGAGCATCCACAGCGAGCGTGGTTATCTCACCTCCGACTTTTGCGGAAGTTGGGCAACGATGGGTCGAGTTTTTGCAAGTCTCTTAATCTATTATCTCATTGCAACGTGTTATTAGCGCGTCTGGTCGTCCAGCGACAGGACGGCTGATTATCGAGCGGCGCGGAGTCGGAGGAGCCAGAATCGAACGTATTTATGCTAAAAGGACCTATGTCTCATGCAAACCCTATGCACATAGTTCCTTTTGGCATAAATACGTCCAATCGGACGGCCATTAATCAACGGGGCTGAAGCAGTGAGTTAGTGACTGGGTCAGCCGAGGTGATCAGACGCGCGACCGTCAGGGAATCAGCCCGCGTCCGCGAAGTGGCCGTTTGGCAAGTTGGCAACACTGTTGGTCCTCCATTTATATCCATAGATCGTATTCGATACATCAAACGGGTGAGATTGTATCGATATCGATTGGTTCAAAACATAAACATAGCCTCAAAAGAAAATTCAGAAATCTGAGAGAACGGATCTTTTGAAACAGATTTTTTATTCTTTTGAGTACCAAATGCCAATGCAAAGTGAAATTGTCAGGAAATTTCTCATTTTCAGCTTTTCCAATTAAAATCCTTAGAGTTTGGTTTGAGGTTATGTTCTATTGTTTTGAACCAAACGATACATCGAACCGCTATCGAATACGGTCTAGTGAAAATATCGATTCAGGTGAGGCAGCTCAAGAAGCGATTGTTTTACGTACATTTAAATGGGGGAAAACAGTGTTGCCAACTTGTGAAACCGCCAATGCGTCGGTGAAAGGAAACGCCACCGGCCACCGTCCGCCGTGCCTAGACGAGCTCTGAAACGCTCGTGCGGGCGGGGGATGCAACGAAGACATGAAGACGGAGCACTCATATCTAATAGATCGTTTTCGATAGTGGTTCGATGTATCGTTTGGTTCAAAACAATAGAACGTAACCTCAAACAAAACTTCCAGGATTTCAGTCGGAAAAGCTGAAAATGAGAAAATTCCTAACTATTTCACCTTGCGATGCTATGTAGTACTCATAAGAATCAAAAATCTATCAGAAGAACCCCGTTTCCTCAGATAACTCGATTGACTATTGATGATATGTTTACATGTTGAACCAATCGATATCGATACAATATCACCTATTTGATGCATCGAAAACTATCTATAACACGGGGGAGAAGTGAGGCCAGGGCCTGGCGCTCTGTGTTTTTGTGAGTGTGTAGATGAGCGCGAGAATCCATGCGCGGCAAACGGAAATTTGATTTGAACCTTGTCCTCTTGATTTTTCCATATTTCTTGTTCTAAACTCGCTTTAAGTGCCTAAAACGAACAAATAAATAAAGTTGGGAGGTGCCTTTGCAAATGACAGTTCTGCGTCATCGGATACGGGCTCAGTGCTGGATCTCTGAAGTGTTTCATTTCGGAGGTCAAGTTTTTTCTTGCGAATGTTTTTGCGAAGGGAAGTTACACGTTGCGGGACCTCCGCAAGGATCCTCCGTTATGAGGTTTCAAATCTTCGCACGGCGGAATCGGCTCCTGTTCTGCCATGCTGAGGAAGAACCCCGAATGAGCCTTCAGACGTTGCCAAATTTCCTTTAAAAATTCGCAGATATTTCTCTTGCAATTTTTCAGAGGATTTCGTCTGTAATTTAATCTAACTAGTCTAAAAATTTCAAGGAACCGAAATCGTAACTTTCTTGAAACATAAATATTCTCTATGAGGAAAGTTGGCAACATTGGAATGCTCATACGGCGTTTTTCCTTAGCACGGCAGAGTAATCTATTGGCTTCCGGCTTGGACCGAGAGGACCCCCATCGGAAGCTTCATCTACCGGTCGTATATCTTGGGCATGAAGGCACTCCAGCGGGGCCATGCGCGAGGGCTCCAGGACGAAGCAATGAAAACGGAGAAGTTGGGTTTGCTGGGGCCCCGGCACCGGGCACGGCACGGAGCTGATTGTGGGCCCTCCACTCTCTAGCCTCCAGCATCGCGTTGGAGATGCCGGAGCGCGGCGCGGCGGATATGATTCCAACGTTATCATAACACCGGCCGAGAGAGACAGCGCCATTCGCTGTTGGGTGGAGCGAGAGAGACGCATAGACCGGTTGGACGCTCGTGATTTGGCCCTGCCACTCCGACTCGTCGCACAGTTGACTCGAAACCTTGTCCTGAAAACGTAGACGGTATTTGGACGTGTCTCCGGTCTCCGCCGAACGGAACGATGTGCATTTTGACGTGAGCCCTGTTATGCATGTATTCTTATGGGTCTCAGGGCTCATGTCTTAATGCACATAGTTGCGTTTGGCAGATTTACGTCCATTTATGATCGGCCATCACCTCGCTGGACTCAAAACTTGAGGATTGGAAGCCCAAACCTTAATTATTAACGCCATCAGATTTCGCTGATTTTCTGTATTGTGCTTCCTACTGATGAAGAAGCTGAACGTCTTCGCTTTGTGCGCGTTTTTATCCGAAATTTTCCCGTTTTGCTTATTTTCATGCTGAGAATTGTTGCCATCCAACCACTCCCTGGAGTTACTCCTGTTAGACGAGAGAATTTTGTAATTTGGAACTGCAATTCCTGGCTCATTTTAGAAACAACGTACGTTCCATTAGTTTTCCTGTGTATGTACGTGTTTTTACAGATGAGCTAGAAATTGTAGTTCCTAATTGCAAAATGCACTTGACGACGTTCTCCAGGTTGGAAAGTCCACCATTTCGATAAATGGAACTTTTTCGTTCCCTGTGGACCCCAAAATCTTGCAGGGAAGGCCGTGCTCACAAACGAAGAAAGTTTAACAAGACAAGTGGAAACCAATACAATATGGAAATAGAGCGAGGGAAAGGAGCTTGTTGACGACGGCGCAGAGGTACAACTATTCGTACTTTATGGATGTCCGTGCTGCATCTACAAAATTGAAGGCGCGATGGCGCGAGGCGTCTGCTCGCAGTACTCCGCGCTGTGTCGCTTGTGCGGTATTGCTCTCGTTCGACAGAAAAGTTAAAGAAATAGGTTTTATCTTCGGCTGTGTCGCTCACGTAGTCCTCGAAGCACCATTACAAAGAGGACAAATGGAAACCAACATGATATGGAAATAGAGCAAGGGAAAGAAGCTTGTTGACGACGGCGCAGAGATATATACAACTATTCGTAATCGTACTTTATGGATGTCCGTGCTGCATCTACAAAATTGAAGGCGCGATGGCGCAGGAGTATTGCACTCGCAATACTCCGCTGTATGTGTCGTACCTATTTGAGAGAAAATTGAAAAACGTCAATTCTAACTTTCTACCTTCGTCTTTTATCATCGACTGTGTTGCTCACGTAGCCTTTGAAGCTAGCAGTGTTTCCTTCTTAAGTCACACTTCCTCAACGTTCCGAAAGCCGGACTGGCTATTATATATCTCCTCAAACCGATTGCCAATTAATTGAAGTGTATTGACCATGCACTACGGTGCAATAATAGTGCTTAATGGGAGGGTAGCAATGGTTTAGCGCGAATTTTTCATTCTCATACAGCCGCGATACGATCTGTCCAGGAAATTCTTGGCGACGCCTCTCTGTGCGTGCATGGGAACTAGTTTTCGACCGAGACGCGCTCTGCTGTACCGTCGCCGAAGCTCGATACGCCGCTATCCACAGTTGTCGTTTTTCGTCGTCGATTGTCAGGCTCCGACTAGTTTCCTGGTTGTCTAATGCTCTAGTCTCCCGACCTTCAGTAGTTTTCCCTCGTTTGAACTTTTAAGTCAAGTTTATTGAACTCCAGACCTGTTTCCGATCAGAGGGAGTTTTTCCCTCCCCCCTTGTTCTCAATCATGCTCGTTCGAATTCGGTTGATCCTCTCAGGTTTTTATTCCATCGGGTTTTGTTTGATCGCTTTCAAAGTTCTAATATGACAATGAATTTGATACTTTTAAAACAGTACCGCAAAACTGGATGATCGTCTTTTTCAAGTTTCACGACCAACTCACTTCCCAAGTATGTTTGAACGAAAATATCTAAAATATCCAAAAATACTCATCATTATGTAGACGAATTGAAGCAGGACCAGTCTAACTACATCGCTCGTTGCTAAATTTCTAATGCTTTGTTTTTTCAACCAAAAACCAAGCAACATTCTAAATTGAAAATTTGATAGTCTATTTTCAATAACGTTTTTGACATTTGCAGAAGGCGTTTTGTTGTTTACCACCCCCCCCCCCCCAAAAAAAAAAAAAAGGAAACGCGGGAGATAATTACGCAACGAGAAATGCATACAGGCTTGAGTTTCGTGAAACCATTCCAGGGCCGTTCTTAAAATACGCAACCGTACATTTTGGATTTTTCGACCCCCTCTCACCTCGTCACGTTTTCGTGGCGTAGGTCTCTACCCTACAACACGCAAAAGCCAAATAGCCTAACGCTCTCTTTTAGCAGAGATCCCCATCCCCCAGCATTACTTAATTTATGAACGGTCCCTACATTAATGCAACAATTCTGCAAAGGAAACTTCGAAGAGCGATGTCCATTCAACTGTCCTCTCAAAAAGACTGATTTGGTGACTACCTCATTCGATATGATATCGAAATCATGGTTCAAACCAAAACAAATTAATATAACCTCCTATACGAATTCTTCATGAGTTAATCGTGTTAATTTATCAAAATGAAGTTATTAATCAGTCATAAATCAGTTAAAGACTCATTAAACACGAGAACTTTTGATTGTAAGAACCATTTGGACACATTTTACTACAATGGCAATGGCAAATTAGAAGCAAGTTTCTGTGTTTGTTTACATTTGAAGCAAGGGTTGTATATCATGTCGAATAAAGTAGCCACTACATCAGTTAACAGGAACTATGAATAAAAGTAAGGGATGCCTCGGAATTCTGACCGTGTATCACTGAGAGAACTGGGAAAGTCACCAGTGTAACCCATTTGCGACGCGTGATAACGGCATGCCTGTTCCAATCCGATCACAGCGACGCGCGTGTCGGGAACGAAACGCACTGAGAAGCGTCGACTTGGCAGCGTCGCGGTGGTCGGCCCCTCCGTCGGTGCCACGGGAGTGTTTTCACTCGGGCCAACTCGGCTCTTTTTCTTTTCAGTTGAGTCGCGGCGACCGAGCGTTGAGCTACACCGTGTGTTCCTCGATTCTAACGCGGTTAATCCATCGATTCTCACCCTATAGATCCCGTCCAACGAGTGTTGAGTGCATCTAACAGCGGAGCTTATCCTTTGGAATATCGTAAAGTGTGTGTTGGCCGTGGATCACGGTTGTGTTGTTGTGTTTTCGGATCGGATGGTGTGATGAGATAAAGTGTGTGCCCGAGTGGATACGGCCCGACTAGTGAATCGGCGGGGCTACAGTGCGATGTGATTGGCAAATTGTGTTTTTTCACAGGATCCGTGTCAAGTGTTCAAGTGTGTTTGTTGTGGATTTAACCCCTGCCCCACTCCGTCTCGGGAGCTGCGAAGCTGGAGACCCCGCGACTCGAGCATGACAGGTAGTTGCCGAATTATCATTCTCTGTCTTCTTTTAAGGTTGAGGAACGGGTTGGAATTCGGGGCGACTAGGCAACGCGTTGCCGAATTGTGGTCTGGGTCCTTTGATTTTCTTCGGGAGTCTTGTTGGGTGTTCGTGTGTAATGGCAACGCTGTCGCGGTGACAGGTAGTTCACATTTTGCTGCCTCATTAACTCGCCCGTCTAGCTAACGGGAGCATTGTTTCGGCCAGTTTGAATCGAGGAAATCTGACTCAACTCTACTGCATTTAGCTCAAGAAGAAGGCATGGCAAAAAGAACTGTAATATAGCTTCCGAAGCATAAGATGAGAATTTGGTAAAGGTCTCATTTAAAGGGATCCTTATCCAAATGAATGCTAAACATTTTATCCCCTGAACCCAGGTGCCAAATGGTGCTTGTGCACCAATCGCCTAACCTCAAAGTTCAGAAAAGCCTGGGTTGTTTACGTTTTTCACGTTTACCCAACTGAACTTCTCATCGTATTGCAAAACGTTAAACATCAGCATATAGTACATCAAGGATTATTCCAGCGATTTCGGAGAAATTCTTGGAGAACGGTTCAACGGATTCGACTGATATGAACATTCCATCTGGAATTTCTAGATCTTATCAATGGCGTCAGTCGATTTTTTGCTCAATTCCTGAATGAATGATATCTTTGACCCATTATCAGTAGCTAGATACCTATTTTATCACACTGGTGAGAATTTAAGTCTCAGTAGTTTTGCTGATGGCTGTATTTTGTGACTTTGAACCCTATAAATCTCACTTAGTATATGTGCTGTGCTCTCTTTCTCTCTTTTCGCAAAAAAGTATTCACGGTGGTTTTAAGATGCTCTTGCTTCGATATCATGACAGCACAATGGATTTTCTAGTGTAAAATTCCTCGTGTCATCGATAAAAACTTGTCATATTGATGCTTTTTTACCGATCCGAATCTATTTCTCATTGATAGGCTTCCGTTGGACGTCGGAGCAAGTAATGTAATTGTTCAGTGTTCAGATCCAATCGGATACGATTACTACGACAGTTAAATGGAGAATTCCTACACTGGTGTCATGTCCGACGCGTTCCGTTAAATCATCGATTGCGTAAGACGGGGAAACTTGATAATTATCTCGGAAAATTCTCATTTGAAATAATTACTCCTCGTCGAGGCTGACAGCCGAAGTGTACTCTCTCCGACGCAGCATTTTCATTTTTCGGCTTCTCTGCTTTGCCTTTCAGTAGGCTCATCGCAAAAATCCCGCATCATTTATCTTGCTCTATTCCCCTCCCTCGGCGAACCGAGCCGAAAGCGCCGCGCCACCGCTATTCTACGCGGAAATATCTTATCAGCTCAGGTGTAGCAACGCTGAAAACATCGGAACGGTGCTGGGCCCGAGTGCGGCAATTTGCCTCAATCGGAGGCCTTGCTCTACAACTCAAGTGTTGCTTTGTCTCAACCGTGGAGCAGGAGCACCCCTCGCTTTTCTCAATAATAGCACTTCGTCTACAGAGAGAAAAGGAGCAAGTTTCGACTTGGCAGCCATTTCTCGCCACTCTCAGCTAATCCAACAATCTTTCGGCACTGTGTACGTTTTTTCGTCCTCAAAGCACAAATGTTTTAATTCAGAAAACATCAAGTTACACGTAACCATGTTTTAGGAACTAAATGGGTACATAAGATTTGTGTACTCCATAGTCCCTTTTATCTTAATTAATTTCTACATAGTTCATTTTAGCATCAAAACGCTCAACCGACCAAAATCCAAGTCCGATCGGAATGTCAGAATACATCCTCTTCCTTGAAGTCTAACAACACTTAGCGGCTACTTTAAATCACAGCTTTTCCGCTAACGTCAAAGAGGGAATCCTTGAAGAACGGCACCGAGAGGTGACAATTTGTTTCCCCTCGAAATTGGCGCCACCTAGCTATGTCGTGCTCAGGAAAAACGCCGTATGAACATTCTGGAGTTGCCAGATTTCCTTCTCTGTAATGTTTATTTTTAAGGAAAATGAGTATTTTTCATATGGCGTTTTCCCTAGCACGGCAGAGTTTGGCTCCCACTCTTTATTGGGCACAACTGAATTCCCAGGCCAAGATTTCTTTCAGCCTTTAATAGGTACAGATGCAGTTCACCAGAACTTTACTCGGACGGATATACTTTTCTGCCCGTGACTTTAACGAACCGATTCGACTGACGTGAACTGACACTATGTCAAAACCCCCTCTCGCACCGATGTCCGTTTCAACCGTGCGATTTTTCGCGTCGGAAAGGGCGCAGTCATTGACAGACGTCAAGCGATACAACTTTTCCTGGAATCGGTTCCACCGAACTGGAGTTCGCGGAACCAGTTCTTCAAAGCTCTGGGAAGCTCCTTTGTTGTGCGCGAACGGAACTGCAGCCTCAGTAAAAATAGGTGCGCTGGTATCAGTCCGACTAGCCGTGTTCCTGTCCGAGTGGAGGAGATAAGATTCCGTGGAAATCCACTCCGTTTCGTAAGTGACCCGTGCTCATCCTGTTTTGGGGAATTTCCGAAGCTTTTCCGGTCGGCCAGTCACAAACAGCTTCCCGGATTTCGTCGTTAATTTCCTGCGTTCCCTCCTGCTTTTGAGCAGAGTTGCTCCGGATCAAGCTTGCAATTCGGTCGGGGAGGAAGGGGAAGTCGGCTTATCACTTGTCAGGGGAGTCCTTGGCTGAAATAGCACCTTATCTTACAGGCCGTCACTCCATTCATAAAATCTGGTACACGCTGCCAAATTTTTTGAAAATAAGTCGGAAATTTCGCTTTTCACCAAATAATCGATGAATTCAGGGCCCTGAAGTTGGTTCTCGCGCGGAGGTGGTGTAAAGGCTCTTATCCACGTTTAAGCTGGCTTCAAAGGGGTTCATCGATGCCTTTTTCAGTCCTCTTATTGGCCAGTGATGCAATTGGGTCGATGAGCCCTTTTGAAACCGTATGTTTGATCATGGAGACGAGCTTTCTTCAGCGACTGATCAGGAGTGGCTTAAAAAGTTAGAAAACTTTACTTAACCGAGCAGTGGTGGAAAAGATCGGGGAAACTTTATCAAATCTTAAAATTATTCAATCCTGCCGACTCTAATTAGTGCGAATTTTGAACAATTTTTTCGCTTCCAAGAACTTAGTATTAAAAAGTTCTTTCAGAAAGCATTATCCTAGAATCCTTCATTTTTCATACCAAATATCATCGAAAGACGATTTCTTTTCTTAACGATCCTATCCTATCAAAAGAAAGTCCGGATACATGTGGCTAAATCGTTATTTTGTCATTGAATAGTATCTCTCTCCATCATTTCGCTGCTCTTTTCACTTTTTTGTGAATTTCTGGCTAACTGATGGAAAAGTCCATTTGCCTCTCCGCAGACAGCGCTCGTTCGAAAACACGTTTGCAAAACATTTTTTCGAAACTTTACTAAGCTCAATAATTTAGATAGCAGGGAATGGTCAGCTTCTTCCATGTTTAACAATCCTGTCACACCAGGAGAAATTTCATATCTTTTTGAGCTTACCCTAGAAAATAGAGGGAAAGGTCAGGATAGTCTACGTTTAACGAACCGAAATGTCAGGAGAAAGTCGGAGCAAGACAAGCTAAAATCCCAGTAACTTTGTCACCATATCCACTTTGTCCTCTTCTCCACTCAATCACGCGTCAAAGTAGCTACACGGCAGACTCTTTCTTTCACCCTGGATGTGGTCTGAACTCCCGTGCAGTCACCCAACCGGCAGATGATCGATTATCGATATTTCCCCATTTAAAGCTGTGGTAAAGGATCGATTATTATGGTGTTCGGTGCGAACACCCTGTTCATCGATATTTTTCCATAGGTTTAAATGTCAGATCAGTCGATATATCGCAAAGCACGCTGCGCCATTGGAACCGGAGTGCGTTTGAGTTTCTCTCGGGAGATAAAACGTTGGAAAGGAGGCTCGTAAAAGCGACTTGGAGTATCGGATGGCCCCGGCACCCCGGCTGCGGATGACGGCCGGTCACGGTCGAGCTTCGAACAGTCGCGCAAAGCTCGGGAGCCCCCTCCCCGCCCCGACGCGGGAGATTAGATACGGCTCGAGTGGTCTGTGACAGTGACACTCGATTCGTGTGAAATAATCCCGCCCGGGCTGAAAGCTTGGAAAGTTGCCGGCAGTCGCGCCACCGAGCATCATCCGAAAGTTCTGTTTATCTCGCCACCGGGCTATTCGCGCTGTCTTGGTTTCTTGTCCCTTGCTGTAGGCCTTTCGATGAGCTCCTACGTCTGACCCCACCGGAAAGGAGCTTTTAGAATCGGAAAGCTCGAAGTTGAGACTGCAGTGCCACTTCAGAAGGCGCGATTTGGCACAGAACTACGAAAAAATTCATATCTAACTGTTGTGAGTTATGACTGTTCATTTGCTGAGGGGTGCAATAACTTCTCGACCACACGACCATGCGGATCGTGTTGGGTCGCGTTTGGTATTGGGGAATACCCATATAAACCATGAAACCCACAAATCTTGCAGGATCGTTCCTTCTAATTTATTTAAGTTTTTAATTATTCTTTTTTTGCAAAAACACGTCCGGTTTGTAGAATTGTAATGCAACTTTCTCATGTCTATAATTAGGTTGTCAAAAGGGTACACTTCATCGCCCGCAACGTATTCTTTGGACATATTTGAATCAAAAGGACTAGCTTTATCTTGACCTGGACCCTGAAACCCATAAGAATGTATGCATGACAAGGACCATGTCCTAATGTAGGTAATATCTACTGATTAGTTCAGATCCAATTATCGGACCTGACTCGACAAAAATCGCTCTCCTGGAAAGTTTTCACTCATGCACTGAAGACCCCTCTCCCCGTGCCGGTCACATGGTAAAAGTATGACGATCAGCGGGCAGACTGTCGAAATTGGGAGACAAAGCGATAGACGAAGAAGACAAATAGGATATTTCGGGATCATATTTGTGGAAATGGGTGGTTGAAATGGACAAAGGAGGTATTTAATAGACTAATCAACAGCAACCCACGAGAGACCATTTAGTTTGTCCATCACTTTCTCCCTTAGTCCCTGAGAACCATTCATTTCAACCAGACCCTATGGTTAGTGCATCATTTTCTCTCTTTGCCTCGATAGGATCACTCGATACTCTTTATGTCTTTTTTGTCTATAGCTTTGTACATCAAAACAACAATATGCCCGCTGTATAAATCGCGGGTACGTCAGAAATTTTTAGCGGGAAAGAAGGGGGCGGGAATTAAGGCGGAAAATCAGTTGGGTAAGATCAAACAGGACTTGAACGACTCCTTGTCAATTTATTGGGAATCAACTGGACGTATTTCTGCCAAACGGAACTATGTGCATTATGACGTGAGCCGAGCCCTGTTATGTACATATTCTTATGGGTCTCAGGGCTCATGGTGTAATGCACACAGTTCCGTTTGATAGAAATACGCCCAACTGTGAACTGCGATGGCTAGCCACGTCGAGACCAATATCAATTTGGATCAACAATAAATCGATCAAGCCCCGATCGTCTCGGGCACGTTCCGAAACATCCGAGGGTAGGAGTCCCTCTACCCTCCCCCTCTTCTTCGATTTCTATTTCACGTAAAAAGATTGACGATCCTCCCTCATCTGGCACAACGCGCCAATGCAATCGTCCACTCGTCGACAATGCAAGTCGCGGGCCGCAGCGATGTTATCGGTCGTTATCTTGGGAAACCAATGCGCGATAGACGTCACTGTGCGGTCAACACAAAGCGCAGGTTGAATTCCGCCCGAACGGAGCCCGATCCCTTGATGCACCCCTGTTTTGACACGGTTTCGAGTTTCTTTCCTCCCCTCCCCCCGTCGGGTCCCGAGGTTTCAACCCCATCGCGCACCTCCTCCGTTCGCTGCACGCCCCGACACCCCTCGAGGTCAAGGGGCCCGGGGCCCACTCGAAACGGAATCGCAGCCCCGCGTCTCGTTAATTTATTCAGCCGTTTCCGGTTAAGTGGGTTGCTAGGCGTGGGTGTTGTCCGTTTCCTCCTTTTTTTTTGTTTTTTTTCTGACGCCGAGGCGGTGGCGGAGGCGGCGACTCGACCTTCTCAAGGGTTTTCACCTCCTCGGAAGGGTTGACGCCGCGCGGACCCCGAATCCGTGTCGATAGCTGGACGGCTCATGAATTTTAAGTGGCTACGGCTGCTGGGAAGATCTTCGCCGAGCCGGAAGTGGAGGGTCGGCTCCTTTTTATCGATCCCATCGACATGAGACGGGCAGGAACTAACCAGCCAGCTAATCTCAGCTTCCAGGATCTGTACCCTGGCCTCGGTCCCTGAACCACGTAAATAAATTGAATGTTGCCTCAGCATTTTTGATGTTAAACAAATGTGCGACAGGGATTGATGCTGATTTTACGATAAAAAAATGCTAGGTTAACTGCGACCACGGTTAAATGAACAAATGGAATGTTGAGCTAGCATTTTGTGTGTGTAAAATCAACGTTTGATACGTGTCGCAGATTTTTTTCAGAGTATATACGCTAAATCAACATTACATTTTTTTTCGTGCGTGTTTTTGTGATTTTGACTTTTGAGGAAAGCTCTTCTCTAATGGCTTACATATAATTGAACCGAATATTTTACAAATCACATAAGCGCCAGTCTCTATTTTGGTGGTACCTAAAAAGGTTGTTTTCTCTTAGTTTGCCCTGGTATAATCAATCATGTCTGATTTCAAAATAGCCTCCTTTTTCATTTCATTGGAATGCGAAAATTGTCACCAAAGCGAATAAAAGGGTTTTTATGTTTTTCTCGCACTCGTAATTTTGGCGTTTACGTGATTTGGAAAATAATCGGTTCAATTGAGGCGTTAGTTCCAAAAAGAGCATTTCTTGGTTGCGGTGTCTCAAAATCTTCACTGCTAATTTATATTTTAGAGAGGAAACTATTCAGTGAATTTTCCATAAAAAAATAGTTTCAGTTTTCAAGGAACTTCAGTAAAAGCCTCATCTAATTCTATCCATTGGCTTTAATTATAATGGATGAAGCGTTAGCAGAGAATTTGAGACACACAAGCAAGAAATACCCTCTCTTCGCCCAGTGCTTCAATTTTTCTTCAGTCTACAACCGGACGTTGATTTAATGATGATTGAATTGCGAAGAATTTCGTGGAACAGCGAAAAAGTGATGCATGACAGGAAATTCCTATTGCCGCAAACTGATCATCCGTTGATTCCACAATTCTGAATCACAGCCGTAAATCATGGTTAGACTCCTCTCTTGTGCCAATGAATCCATCCTCTTCGTCAATTGGCGGCGCTACATAGCCGCGCCTGCTGTCGCAGCGCGATGCGATGGTGTCATCGGTGCAGTGTGCCGCGCCTTCATATTCGGCTAGAGGCAATTTGGGCATCACCCGTGGTTGAATAGTTATCTCAAGAACGCCTTCCGGGAATGAAGTCAAATAGCGATGGCTCTAAGACATGGAAAAGCGTATTTTTCTCCGATTGCCATGCCGAACACCTCCACTCGTGGAATGGAATCCCAGTCCACAAAAACCTTTAACTTTAGGTCATTGGAAGATAAGAGGAGTCTTAGCACCTGCAAGACTGCATGAATACTTCACGCATTGCGTCAAAAACAGCGCGGTCAGCTTGAAACGCATAGCGCCTATTAGACTTCATGAATACTTCACACGTTGCGTCGAACACAGTGCGTTCAGCAGCGGTCGGCGTGAAACGCATAGCGCCTACAAGACCGTAGGAATACTTCACGCATTGCGTCAAAAACAGTGAAGTCAGCGCGCCGCGGCGGTGGAGGTTAAAATTATTAAACCACATTTGTTTCTTCTTGCATAATTTTTACGTTCATTTCTTACAAATGGAAGGCCTTGTTCACACAGAGATAGGTTTACAGAACTTAAATTTCCCGCAAAGTTCCGTGAACTTTTGCTAATAGTGTTGACAGAGTTTTCGCAAAAAATGTATCCAACACGAGTGAACGCGTCTTATGCACCCCTTCCCCCCCTCCTCTGGTACTTCACTTGATGGTTTTTATTGATGTTTCAAAACGAATGAGAAGGGAGCTGCAAAATACAGGCAGCCAATGGGCGGCAAGTAGGTAAATTGGCCCTGAACAATTTCGCTGTAAAAAAAATAAAATGGCGGCGGAAATTTTGAAACGTCTCATGGCGCTTGTGATACTTCGACCGGAAGGTGACGATTTTGCCTTCTTTACTTTTATTACAGACGGTTACCTATGGTTTTTTGTTACGATATGACGGGCCCCACTCCCAGGACGGTTTGTATGGTGCGGTAGTCGATGGAAGTTCATTGTTCCCGAGGAATAAGATGGCCGGTTTTGTGGTAACCGTACGCGGATCGAAATCGGCACGTAAAAAATAGCGGGAAGGCCGTTCCCAAATTCTTTCACTCATGGCGTCAAGTCGAGAAGGAGCGCGCGGAAGTTGCCGCGCGGTGCGGAAAAATCCAGATTTCCCGAGCGTGACTTGCTCGGAGTGTCACTCGCCTGGGCCGACAGCCACGCTCTTTCGCAGCTCGCGAGCAGACATTGGCCTTGAACACTTGAGCAGCTTATTAAAAACTTATCGATTGGAGCTCCATTATTCGTTACACGTTAGATGCAGTCACATGGGCGCTTTATCAATTGTCACATTGCGCCGCCGCCGAATTTCACCAAGATTCGACGGATATCAGAGGGTTGTGGTTTTCTTTGAGTAGAGTTGCGAAGCGTAATCGTCATTGGCGGATCCAGCAAATTGGCAACAGTGTTTTTTTTCCGTTCAAACCTATGGAAATGTATCGATTCCTAGAGCGGCCAGGTTCTCCGATAAGAATCGATCATTTAGTATAGGTTTAAATGAAGGAAATCCTGTGATGCCAAATTGCTGGATCCGCCTCTGAGTCATTGAGATCATCGGCAGAGACTAGGCTGACTAAGTGTGTTCCAATCCCTAAATTTAAGCTAGGAAGAGTCTTGCCACTAGGATCGACTTCTGACAGGCTCTATCATCGTAGATTTCATGAAGCTCCTAAAAGTCCATGCAGAGAAACTTTGTTCTTGATTCTTCATCGCATGCATGTGTCTATCTTCGTTTCTTTACGTTTGAAAAGTGTGCATAACCTTTGATATTTTTAAGCGTATGTACCTTTACATGAAGTACAATGCTGTACTTCTGTAATCGTGATATCTGATGGTGATCTGACTAATGTTTTTCTCTATTTGTGTGTTGCAGGTTCGTACAATATGGTTCATCTCTTATCACATAACTGTTTATGAATCTCCTGGACCATGCAATGAGTGTAAGTAGTACTAATATCTACCCTGAAAGCATTTTCTTCCAGCAATTATTTTCTTTTCCTAACTGAATCGCAGCATGGCGATGTTCCTGAATGTCCGTTAGCTTGAGAATACCTATTAACCGAGACATCGCGCTTTGAAAAACTCGGTTTTTGACGTCATCCACAACCTTGGTTTCTTCCACCTTGGTTTTATACGTGTTTCAAGTCGAGCAACCAGTGCATCTGTGCGTATCACTGATTGATGAATCCAAGGTGAAAGAAACCAAGGGTGTCATTACCGCGAGGGATGACATCAAAAACCTGACTTTTCAAAGGGCGATATCTCAGCTAATATTGAACGCAGAAAGTTGTGGTTTGGACAGATCTTATTACTTTTGGCTAATCTACAAGAATCAAGCATTGAAACATCAAGCATTGAAACACGATTCTGTGATGGGCGCAACTGGCCCATTCTTCCTCTCAAATCCCCTACGAAGTTCACGGCCAGATCCGAGCATTTCGCGCCTTTGCGTGAAAACACGGGTTTTCCGACGCATAAGACAGGGCCGCGTCGGTGTTTTCGCGGTCCACTCGGGCAACCTGGAGCCGCGAAGAGTCAGGGTCCAAAGCCGCGGCCCGAGGGCCCGGGGCCGGGGCGGCGGCGGCGGGGCGGAGCGGAGCGTGGGGCCACTTGAGCAAGTTAAACTTGATTAGCCAGTGCGTCCACCCCCCTCCCCCCGCCTCCCTTCGCCTTTCGCCGCCGGGTCCGGCTACTACAATTTATCGTCGCTGTCGATAGGTTGAGCTTTCCTGCGACGCCACCACCGTCACCGTCACCGTCGCTCGAGGCCCCTGTTCGCGGGTGAGAGTTGTCCTGTGTCCTTCCCGATCTCGTCCGAGTGGACAGTTCCAACCGGTCTCGGTGGATCAGAGCCGATACGAAATCGAAATCCTCCGCGAAAGTCAAGTTGGATAATACGGTCCGTGGGGAGGAGACAGAAGCGATGATCCTCCAAGCTTTCCGAGATGTGCTTGATCGGAGCTCAGCATATGACCCTTTTTTTTAACAACTTATTATGGGACCCTCTTCTAACAGTTTAATACTCTAACCCTTGCCTGGCAGGGCCGGATTTACCCACTTGCCGCCCATGGGCCGCTAGTATTTTGCCGCCCCCTTCTCATTCGTTTTGAAACACCAATGAAAACCATCAAATGAACGTGCCAGCGGGGGAGGGGTGCATAAGACGCGTTTACTGGGGTTGAACACATTTTTTGGGAAAGCCCTGTCAACACTACTGGCAAAAGTTCACGGAACTTTGCGCGAAAGTTAAGTTTCGTAAACCTATCTCTGTGTGAACAAGGCCTTCCATTCATAAGAAATTAACGAAAAAATTAAGAAAGAACAAACATAAATGTGGATTAATGATTTTAACTTCCGCCGCCGCGCCTCGCAGACCGCACTGTGTTTGGCGCAATGCGTGAAGTATTCACGTAGTGTTGGAGGCGCTATGCGTCTCATGCTGATCGCACTGTGTTCGCTGCAATGCGTGAGGTATTCATGCATTCTTGTGGGCGCTATCCGTTTCACTCTGTTCGCAATGACCGCACTGTGTTTGATGCATGATGCAATGCGTGAAGTATTCGTGCAGTCTTGTAGGCGCTAATATGTGTTACACGCCGATCGCCGCGCCGAGGGCTTCTCCTCTTCATCCCCTCTCGCTGAGAATGCCGAAGCCGAAGAAAAATCGTCAACTAGCCAGTCGCACGGAAGTCTTCGAATCCCATCACTCGATTTCCGCGACGATCCGGGTTTTCGCGAGCTAACGACGCGGCGACGTTTTTCACGCCCGAAAACCATGTAACTCCCATCGATTCTGAACGAGAGCTGCGCGGTTTCTTCATAGCGGCGTCTCGACGGCAAACTGCACTACCGTGCTAAGGAAGAACGCCGTATGAATATTCGAGAGTTGCCAAATTTCCCTCGGTAAAACATGTATTTTTGACAACATTCATGCATACCTTTCCTCGAAATTTTCGGATATTTCAGATTAAATTGCGTACAAAATCGTCTAAAAATTTCAGAAAATAATATCCGCAATATTCCCGGTAAATCCATTTTTTATCGGAGAAAACTTGGCAACGTCTGGAGGCTCATACGGCGTTTTTCCTTAGCACGGCAAACTGCAAGAGATCCATCTCCCGCCAGGACCCGCGAGTCCCAACTCGGAGCCTCTCCGGTCCCGCCGGGTTCCGACTCCGTTTTTATTTTTATTCACAACGGAAAGCGGTCCGC
>NW_017547295.1:4083584-4140720 GCF_001854935.1 Bemisia tabaci
ATTTTGGGGTGAAGTTGGAACACTGCCCTGCAGTAGACCTATCATCAGTTCGTGAGCGGAACAACCCCTATACCCCGGACTAACCCGTGCATTCTGTAGAGAGGGCCTAAACTGCCACATTTAAAACGATTGATTTATCGGGAGCAAGGGCACCGGTTAGAGATTTCGGAGCGGGGCAGACGGAACTCCCCGCAGCCAGAGAGGGTGTTTACCCGAAAATGGGCTCAGGTTACACATGCGCGCCCTGCTGCCTCAGGCCCCACCCTAGCGACAACGCTCTGATTCCGTGCGTTTGCTCTTAATAGAGCTTGAATTGGTGTAATGTCGTTCAAGGTCAGAGCACGGAGGGTGCCCCGGAGCGGAGGGCTGCCTTACTGGCGTGGGCGTGCGATGGGGGAGAGGGGGAGGGGGAGGTCTCCGGGATTAATCTTAATCCGACGACGGATGCTATTGCTGCGATGCCGGTTGGAGAGGGATCGTAAATGGGGAAGGGGATCAAGTACCTATTAGAGATTTTTGGATTACCGAGATAGCGCACCTGCAGCACTCGAATCGAATGCGCTTAATCCGTGGAGAAATGCTGATTTTTCCTCTTCTTCTTATTTTTTTTGATCCGTAGTTGAAATTCACTCTCTTTAATAGGCGTAATATCGCGAGATAAAACCGAGCCGTAAACCGTTCGAGTCTCAATAAATCCGGACTATGTTTTATCCAATCAGGAACTACTATTTCTACCTCACTCTATAGAATCAACGTATGCGTTATTAGTCTCCTTATGCAGATAATTGCTCTTAGGCGGATCGGGGAGGGGGGGGGATAGGGGCGCACGCCACTCATCCCTACCTTTGCCTGAAAAAGAGAGAAGGAAGAAAGAAGAAACACGGGGAAGAGGAAGAAAAGATGGTTACATTTCGTAATCATTCATGATGAAATTGACTCCAACTGCAATTTAGATGCTTCAAAAATTCAAACATTTTCTGGGGGAGGCCTTCGAACCATCCTCGCTACTCAGCGTTAACTTAACTCTTGCGTTGAGTTTCTCTCCATGAATAAGTACAATGAATACATCTCCTATTTTTTCCTGTGCTCCCAATTTCCCCCCTCTCCCCTTTTTTTATGGAACCTATCACCAAACTTTTCGTTTCAGTCGAATACTCTCAAACACCGACGATAATTGGACGTACCAGAGGCGTGGCGTGAATAATCGATTATCGATATCTCGCCATTTGAAGCTATGGTAAAGAATCGATTACTAAGGTGTCCGCTGCGAACACCCTGATAATCGATCTTTTTTCATAGGTTTAAATGGCATAACAATCGATTTATCGCAATTCACGCCACGCCACTGGGACGTACTTATGCTAAAAGGAACTATGTTGCTCGCGAACCCTATGCACACAGCTCCTTTCAGCATAAATACGTCCAATTTAAGTTCATACGACGTTCCAGCAACGACAACGTCACGGGTAAAGTGCCGGCATGACGTCACGGTGACGTGACGGCAATCGCTCTCGTTTCGACGCCTCCGGCGCCATCCATCATCGGCGAGCCTCGCCTTGACTGGGCGTCGGTCACGAGCGTCGGTGGCGTCGGTGCCGCTCTGGCATCGGTGGATGGAGTGAGTGGCATTTGAGATGTGAGTCATGTTCGTGGAGTGGGACCCGGCACCCCGCGGCGGGGCCGGGGGCGAGGGGCGGCGGCCGGGAGGGGGCTGGGCACCCCTAGGTCTAGACGGGCGCCCGTGACCCATCGAGCGCGGGTGGAGCGGGCGAGGCGCACCCCCGGCCCCCGGAGCACCACCAACCACTCGTGTGTTGCCGATGTGTCAGGAGAAATTGGACGTATCAAGAGGCAATCGATCCTTGTCGGTCAGGGTCGCAAATGTCTTAGCAGGGTTGCAAGATTCATGGGAGACCGGTGAAAGAAGGGGATTTTTCTTTTGTGGACACACAAGAAAAGATGTTCAGGCCAAGGCGTCTGTACTTTCGTGCTAAGGAAGAACGCCGTATGACATTTGAAAGTTGCCAAATTTCCCTGGAAAAAACATGTATTTTTGAGGACAGTTTTGATTAAGTTGCGAAAACATTGTCTGTAAATTTCCAGGGGAAATATTTAAGATTTTCCCATCACATTCGCTTTTTATCGGAAGAAATATGACTACGTCTGAAGGCACATACGGCGTTCTTCCTCAGAACGGCAGTATAATACAAGGGGTCTAGCTATCACACGAACTGTCAATTCCCTGACGAAGGTTGTAACGCAATTCCAAGTTTGCAATATTGAATAAAATTACTCAATTTTCTTTCTAGAAAATCACTGCGCAATTTCTGTCTAAAATTTTGGTAACTTTTCCACGCTATCAGAAAAAAAAATCAGTTCTGTTTGACCCCGTGACCTTTTTTTTTTATTAGAAACGCCAAATTTTATCCTTGCAGACACTGCGCACGGTCTTTTTTTCAACAATTTCACACCGGCCCTTTCGTTTTCCTTCACGAAGCAAAATCGTTGGCATTTATCTCGGCCACTCGGACCTCCGTCGAAGTAATCTTACGTCATAACACCAGTTTTTCCCGAGAATCAATGAATTTCCTCGGATCACGGCGATCCGGCGATCGATATGTGATCCAGTTTCTCGTCATGCCACAGATCCAGCCCAATTCGATGAACCGTATTATCGAATTTCTCACCACCACCGGGCAAACCAATCCATCCGAACCGTGTTGTCAGAACGTGCGATGGAATTAATCGTCCCGCTCAACGGTGCCGCGCTTTGCGATGTATCGATTGATCTGCCATTTGAACGTATGGAAAAGGATCGATTAACTGAGTCGATAATAGTCGATTCTTTAGCACAGCTTCAAATGGGGAGATCGATAAGCGATCACTCGCGCCTGGTCCCTGGACGACGGCAACGCTGATCCAGCTCTGTTTGATCTGAGAGACGTTCCCTTTGGATGTGCATGTGCATGTACATGTGTATGTGTATGAGTATGTGTTTGTGTACGTGCATGTGTTCGTGCATGATCACACCGCCGCTCACCCGCTCGCTGGAAACGGCGCGGCGTTGCGCGCCTTGGGGACAAATTACGGTACCCTCGCTTTATGAACGGTTATGGCACAGTTTTGCCAGATTTTAAACAGAGACTCTGATGGTAGTCTCGTGCCTCGATTATTGTGTCGGAGTTCGAAGTTTTTCGCTTCAATTTTTTTTTTTTTTTGGTAGTGGAGAGTGGTCAGGATTCTCTGGCTACCAAAAAATCCGTGATAACGCATGGGCATGCTGAAAATCCCTTTCTTAATTCACTTCATTTTTCCTTGTTTTTCAATATGAAATGAAACCAAGAGCCGTGATGGCCGGAACTAAATAAAACATGTTGTGAGCCTCGCTGCAACAGTACATACATATCCTACCTTTCTGTCTTACTGTATAATAGATGATAAAAACATAGGCGTAACGCACAATGCCTGAAATGCAAGGCGGTCAGGGGGCGTAGTCCCCTAGTAAAACAAATCCGCAACAATATTTCGAATTTCTCAGCTTTCCCTTGCCTCCACAGACATTTCTTTAATCCATGTAGCCCTGATATTAAATCAGATTTTTTAAAATTTACATTTTAGAGTTATATTGTATTGCAGGGTGACCGCAGTCGAGAAATTCTAATTAATGCGAGGAGAAAATCCATTCATTCAAATTTTTGCGTGTCGTATCACACAGCTGCTTTAGCCTCAGCTCGTCTAAGAGCCGAATCGGAACATTTAAAACTATTATTTCGTCGCGCGGTTGACAAAAGAGTGTAACAACACATCGAGATGAGCCCGGAAAAGCATTGACTTGTTAGGGAGACAGGGTTCATTGCAGAATGTAGTTAGGCCCTCATGCTAGGAAGGCGCGACGATTCATCATTCCGTATCACCTCGAAGTCGAGGGATTCTAATTCTAAATTTCCGTGGTCACCCAACGATAGAAATTTCTATTCAAAGGCTAAAACCAAGTATAAACAAACCGTTTTAGGGAATATTTTTTCGGTTGCGTCTTTCAAACCCGCAACTGATTTTTCTGCAAGATTTCTGAACGGATGCATTGTCATGGAGAACAGTCCATTCGACAATGCAACACGGCTGAGGAGCGGAGCGCAGCTGCATCGCGAGAAAATCCCTGGAGGTTCCATCACAGAATTTTGTTGACACTGTCGCGACGGATTCGCTGAATTCGAGGCTCGGCGAAGGAAGACGCGAGAAGATCGTTTTATTAAGAAACAGTGTCAGCTTTCCATCCGTCACCAGCCCTTCTATTCGAATCCGAAGAATGAAACCCACGCTGAGAGAAAGAAAGGGTTGCTTAGTCGCCGAGGAATAAAATAAGCGAATAATCTGGGGACCGTTGTGCAACTTCACGGATGAAGAAGGATGAATTCTTGCTTCGCTAAGGAAGAACATTGTATGATCCCTCAGACGTTGCCGTATATCTTTAACGAAGAACGAATTTACCGGGAAATTTGTAAATATTTTCATTTAAATTGTCAGGAAATTTAGCCTGCAATTTATGCTAAAGTACCTATCTGTAAATTTTGAGGAAAACTATACAAAAATTTTCTAAAAAATTCATGTTCTATCCGAGAAAATTCGGCAACTCTCGAATGTTCATACGGCGTTCTTCCTTAGCATGGCAGATTCGTCTGGATAAACGTAGTCTCCAAGAATTTAGTTGTCAGAACTTACCTTATTCTCTCCCAATTATGCCAGGCGCATCATGCATGGGCAACACTCAGTATCTAGCGCTGACTGCGTGAATGCGGAGAACATGCACCGAAAAATCGGTCTTACTAATGGGTTTATGACAAGGCTAGAAGTGATAGAGAATCCATCTTGCCTATTCTTTTATCTCTTACAAATATTTCGTGAACGGCATTCAAAGTCCCCTCAAAACTATGCTCAAATACAATACATGCTGTTTTATGAAGCATGTTAGGTTTATTAATGGTGTATATCCTTTACATTTGTCGAATAACATCTGTTTGCAAAGGATTCTTTTATGTTCTTTTCCCCTTTGGTGTAGGTGAAAAAAAAACCACTGGGAAACATCTCTCTGATAATTTTATTTGAATTTTTGTTTAAGAGCACGAATTTTGAGCCTTTGTAATTTCCGATTTTTTAAATCGATTTCTCGGAAAATCGGGTTTTGTCACAATTTGAATCAATGACATCGGATTCCTGAAGAAAATCGAACCGATTCAGATCCTGAAAAAATCGAATCTATTTTTCGATAAATCCCGTACATTGAGGACGCTTTGCGCGGCTACAGTTTCAAAGTGAGTCTCGAGGTCAAGGTCTCGTGTGTTGCATCACCCTCTCGAGCGTAGTATTTCAGCGTGAGCGCATATCCGCGCTTACATCTCACGCACCCACGGTATCACCCGACCGGAAACGGCCCTCGCCCATTCATCTTTCCCCGGCGCCACGTCATGTGTCACCCCGTCATTCATGAAAATCCCGAGTCGCAGAGAGAGAACCGACGATCCGCTCGGGAAAGGAAAAGCGTGGAAAGCTGGTAAGCCGCGCTCTCGATTTGGAGTATTTTAATCCCCCCCTCCCCCCTTCACTTCCTTCGTTCCCTCCGGGACCCGGCGTCCGTGTGATGGCCGACCGCACGATGATCTGCAAACCGGGTCATTCTTGATCGCGAGTATTGTTGATGGGGCTACCGCTGCCGCCGCAGAACCAGAGATGACGGATCGTAGCAGAAATGACCGAATTTTCGTCGCGTAGGGCGGAGGATGAGGAGAACCTCGAATGGAGACTTTGCATGCAAATTTTGTATTGCTTCATCTGAAAAAGCTTTAAGAGCTAATTTCACAGTATTTTTTATAAATTTTTTCTGATATGGGAAATACCTAGTAAAAAAATAGATTTAAGAGTGAGAAAATGCACCGCCTAGTGACGTCATTTGGCGGCATTTCCCATTCAAACACACGTATTTTAGTAGATTAGATCATTTTTTCATATCCTCTCCAATAATTGTTCAATTCATGAACCAAAGGCATCCTCGTGTTCAGTTCACTCAGCAGTTTCCACTTAAACTCGAAATTCATCAAATTTCAGACACCTGCAAATTCTATATTCTTGTAAAAATCCGAGGAATTCGTACCATAAATTGCGTCCGTCGATCTGGACAACTAGCCGCACAACATCCGGCCCGGAAAAATTGGAGAATTTGCATGCACATTTTTTATTGATTCATCTGAAAGTGCCTAAAGAGCTGATTTTGCAGTTTTACATATTTTTTTTCTGATATGGGAAGTAATATAAGAATAGACGTAAAAGTGAGAAAATGTGTCGCCTAGTGACGTCATCTGGCGGCATTTCCCATTTAAACGCATGTATTTTAGCAGATTAGATCATTTTGTCATATATCTCCTCCAATAATTGTTCGATTTATGAAGCAAGGGTATCTTTGTTTTCAGCTCACTTGGTAGCGCCCATTCAAACATGGAATTCATCAAATTTCAAACGCTTGCATATTCTAAATAAAAACTTAATATCTTCTTTAAGAGTCGATTTCAGTCATTTTCGTTGCGCGAATTGTGTTCTACGTGAAATTTTGGTTAAATAACATGTATCTAAATGCTCAAGTTCATACCTTGTCTAGTGGTCTGTCGCCAGTGCCCCTTCATCTTACTGTATAGGCAACGAGGACAACCGCAGAGCATGAATAGTCGTATCCAGGCGCTGTCATCGACGTCGCATCTTTTGTACGTCCGAGATTTGATGAAAAGCCAGGAAATATTGGCTGTTAAACTGTAACGCTTACCTCTAGCAAGCAGCTTTTCCAAGAAAAATCTTTGTTTTCTCTTTCCTTTTTTCTCATCCTCTAGGCTGCTTGTATCCTGTCTCTCGCAGTCAATAGCTTATTAAATTTTAGATGACTTGTTTTAAACATCGGCTGTTGTCGCCGCAAAATCAATACAGGTCGTCAGGAACAGGCTCAAATCTCCTGAGTTTACACTGCCGTGTCCGCCGGTATTTATCGAAGTCGAAAGTTAGAAAGCAGCCTTATTTTATTCTTCCCCCTCGCCCATCGTGTTTTTGTCCTTACAAAGTCGCCATCAATGAGCTCTTTTTTTCCCGTCAACTGCAACCACTGCAAGGGATTTGAAAGCGTCCAAGTCAGAATCAGATTTACATTTACATCCTCCCCGGGAGAACGCCACATCTTTTGTGTTGTTGCGTTCATCCTCCCATCTTACCGTTGATGGATAGGAATAGTCTCGCCGGGTCATTTCCAGCATTACGGGTTGATGTCACCTGGCCCAATAAAAAGGTGCATATCGTCCTTCAAATTCGATAAGATCGGATGTGGTATTCTTTTTTATATTGTTTAGGGTGTCCACCATCAGTAAAAACCGAAAAATATCAGGAAATTCTGAGTGTCAATCATTTGAATCAATTAATTCAGTATGTTGATTTGTTAAATTAAACCAATGTCAGTTTATTCGCGCAATAAGTCAGAATTTTTTTTTAAATAGCCGGAAAAATCAGGGAAATCCAAAATTGAATTTTAGTGGACACCCTGTAGGTTATTATCACTTCATTTTTATCATATCACTTCATATCAGTTTATCGGGAAACTACTCCAATTGATTTCATCCATCCCGAGAATTTCCGCGTCCAATGCAAAGCACGACTTTTTGAATTTTTATCTCAAAAGCGGAGCTAGGTAAGATGGCTGAAACGTCCACTCACCTTAAAATGTCAGTTGACGAACTCGAAAAAATTTTGTCGGCCAGAGTTCAGTATGCATATTCTTTTATTCTGGAAAACTAACATACTTCAAAGGTGTCCATTTTTTAAATTTTTTCAAACGCTTCTACACCGATTTTTATTTCACTGAAAAAAAAAAAAAGAAAAAAAAAAACTCCGGCCGTGGAAGCCGTACTCAGGGACCATGCAGACGTGCTTTCCGCGTTCCGGGTTTAGAGGCCGAAAATTCCGGGTGTGGCACCCGGAGCAGTCGAAACTACGGCTCCAGCACCCGGAACTGTCGGCTTCTGAGCCCGGAACAGTCGATATGTCTATGCAGTCCGTAACTTTTTCTCAGTGTTTTTGGCGTTAAACTCGACAACCGCGGATGAATTTTCATAGCCGATGCATTCGCGGTATCGTCGCTATCGCTCGCATCCAAGGCTGCAATAACACTGCACTATCCGATTCCAATTCCAGCGTCGCTCCGGCGACCGCTCCCACCCCCGGTTGCAATCCTCCGCGACGCCCCGTCATCGCCTTGGCGGGAAAAGTATGAAATTAATTCCAATATGTCAACCGCCACCCTTGTCCCTCGTAACAACGTCCGGGTGGATAATGGATATCTGCCCTCGAGTCGCCGAACCGGTAGTTAAAATATGGTCTCTCTCGTGTTATGCTGCCGTGCTAAGGAAAAACGCCGTATGAATATTCGAGAGTTGCCAAATTTTTCTCGATAAAATGTTTATTTTTTAGGAAAATTATGAATATGTTTCTTTTAAATTTTCAGAATATCAAGGTGAAATTGCAAACAAAATTATCTGGAAAATTGGAGGAAAAATATTCACAATTTGACCTGAAAATTCGTGTTTTATCAAAGGAAGTTTGGCAACGCCTGAAGGTTCGTACGGCGTTTTTCCTTAGCACGGCAGGAGAGGATATTTTTGGATGCGACGCGGCAACATGGCGCCCATTCATCGAGGGGACAAGGATGGAGTCCCTCGCGAGTGCGTTTACAATATCAGGTGTCCCTTTGTTTACCGCGCTCCCGACGTGTAGAACTAATTAATCGTCGTACTCTTCATTCCCGATCTGTCATGCTTCGCAAATGATTCGTGTTCGGTCCTTAGAGGTGGCGATTTTACGCGGGGCTTAGCGCCGCCCCCGGCCCGCCCGCCGACCGGCCGTCACCACGCTTCGTGTCATTTTGATAATGAGCGTTTTAAGCTCCGCGGGGGTATTTTTCATCCGGATTGTGTGGTTGGTTAATTGAGGGACTTCGCTCTGGTGGTAAGGGTCGATCCGGCGCCAGGGGTTGCTGGGGAGGTATCTAGAAGGGAGCTTTCTCATGCAAAAATTAACGTTGCGTGTATAGATCCCGGGTTGCCACAGTCAGGGAATATCGGGAAATGTCAGGGAAAACGACGGTAATGTCAGGGAAAATTTGTTAAATTACCTTTCTTTGCTTTCTAGAATAGGTTTGAGGTTCCAAACAACAAATTTTGCCTGAAAACTATTTTCAATTATGTATTCTTAACCATCTGTCTTTTCTCAAATTGTCTGGGAATTTCACCAAAATGTGTCAGGGAAATCAGGGAAATGTAAGGGAATAGTATTTGGCAAATTCTGTGGCAACCCTGTAGATCGTATTCGATAGTGGTTCGATGTATCCTTGGGTTCGAAACAATAGAACATACCCCCAAACACAAATTTTTTGGATTTAAGCTGAAAAAGTTGAAAATGAGAAAAATTTTAACAATTTCTCCTTCCATTGCCATATTGTTCTCATTAGAATCAAAAATCCGTCACAAAAAACCTTTTCCTCAGATTGCTCAATCGACTTTTGAGGCTATGTTTACATGTTGAGCCAATCGATATCGATACAATCTCACCTGTTTGATGTATCGAATACGATCCATATCTCCTCAAATTTCTTCATGCCCTGTGTGTTCATTTCCGCATCATTCTTTAACTTTGATTTTAATTTTGTTGCAGGTGAGTCACTGAAACTATTGTGAACGAAAAAAATTGGCCAATTTATCCTGTCGGTGAGATTCGCATTATGTTTACATTTCAAAACCGCGCTACCACGACCATTGAGCACAGCTACCATTGAGTATGAGCAGCAGCTATATACTACCTTGCTAAGGAAGAACGCCCTGAGAACCTCCCGACGTTCCCATATTTCCCTCAATATAAAATGAATTTAAGGGGAAAATTTTTCATACTTTTTTTAATATTTTTAGGCAATTTTATTCTCAATTTCATCTTTTATATCTGACAATTTCAAGAAAAATTAAGCGCAACTTTCGTCATAAATACTTGTTTTATCCGGAGACATTTAGGAACTCTGAAATGTTCATGCGGTGTTTTTCCTCAGCGCGGCAGTATAGCCGTACCTGCAATTCAAATCGAACTTCCCGACCATCCGAGGATCGTGGCTAGCCTAGCTACAAGCTACGGCATGACTCCTCACAATCAGTTCCCGCGGTCCTGGTCAACGCAACGGGCAACGGTGTCCGAGATCCTCGCAGCGAAGACGCGAAGAGAACGCGGCTAATAAACGGGTGGGTTCCGTGAAGCGGGGAACCTCACTTAATCGGGAACTCCGGCTTCCAGCGCTACGCCCCCCGCCCCCCATCCGCCGCCCGAAAACAAGGATCAGAAAAACTACACGAGAGCGCTTTACACGCACAAACACGGGTCTATTGACACCCACTTTGGGATTAGAAAATGACCGGTTCCCCGATCGGACGCCCAAACCGCTGCGTGATGACCACTGCTGCCGTGCTAAGCAAAAACGCCGTATGAGCCATCAGGCGTTGCCAAATTGTCTCCAATAAAACACGAATTTCCTGGTAAACTTATGAATATTTTTCTTCCAATTTTTCAGAGAATTTTGTTCGTATTTTGATCTAAAGTCGCTGAAAATTTCAAGGAAAAACATTCATAACTTTCCTCAAAAATGAACATTTTATCGAAGGAAATTTGGCAACTCTCGAAAGTTCATACGGCGTTATTCCTTAGCACGGCAGACTGGGCCTCGGGCAACCTTCATTCCGAGGGAAACTACGTAAGAAACCGTAAGTTGGGACGGAGCAGTTTCGGGCGCCAATGAGGTCACAGTGACGAGTTTTTGAAGCCTACGATAATGTCGTTTTACACTACAAAAGAAGTTCGATCTTATGAGCGGACCGTGGGACATGGTGGACTTGCATATGCGGATCTAGAAAGGGCGTAGGGGGCGTACGCCCCTCCGATTGCCCGGAACAAAGGAGGAAGTAAAAGGGGGAGTAGGAAGAAGGAAAGAACGGAGGAAACAAGAAGGGAGAACGTTCATATTTGGTAATTTTACGTGTCGGAATTGACTCGAACTGCTTGTAAGATGCTTTAAAATTTCGAAAAGGTTCTGGGGGTATCCCCTCCCCCCCCCCTTTCGAAGTGTCTAAATCCGCCTATATGGTCGTGGACGTGGTGTTCCGTATTGATAAAAGTATTCGGTATGACCAAGGGAAAGGATTAAGAAAGGAATTAAGTAAGTCGAACTTTTTAACTGACTCGTGGTGACCCCGCATGTGGCTCATTAAATTATAAACACCGATAAGTTAAAACGTTAAAATGAAATCAGTCCGCACCAATTGACCAAAATCCTGAGTTATGCCTGTTTTTTCAGTACTAAAAAATGTATGATTTTTACTTCCTCCTCTTTCGGAGATGACCCAATATCACATCACCTCAGCGCGGGAAACATCTTCTTGGTTGGGTGTGTGCATCGTGCAACGAGTGCGTTCTTAGCCGGGGAATGCTTGGGTAAACATCCGAGATTGAACAAGAGGAGGAGATGACGTCACAACGGGGCCGCGTTTCTTCGGCTCCGATCGGATCGCTTTAATCCTCCTATCCACCTCGATCCTGGCTACAAGGGCCGTGCGGCTAGATTTCACGGGAAATTCGAATTTCAATCGGCGGAGGAAAGAGGAACCGTTTCCCGGTAGATTTGGCGGGTCGGATTGGTGGCTACCGCATGGAGTGGTCGCTCATTTACGAGTCTCACGCTAAGCTCGACTTGATTGCACCGACAACAACTCGGTGTACAGCCCAAGACAAAATATTTTGGAGCTCCCGCGCACTAACGCGGTGCAAGTACCTATTTTCAAACTGAAGCCGTTATGAATGGAAGTTGAAATCGGACCGCTGTCATTCACTGGAAAATAAAAACACATTGGATCTAGAGTCCAGACTCTTAAAAACATCGAAAAGAAAAAGTACTCTTGATTCAATCAGAATCTAGCTTGAATTAAGAACCAAGCCTCTTAATTTAAGCGGATTTCCTTTTGATTCAAGCAAAAATCCGATTGAATCAATAGTATTTTTTCTTGTCAATGTTTTCAATGTTTTCTGGAATCTAGATCCAATGTGTTTTTTTTTTTTTTGAGTGTTGGTCGGTGAACCAGGTTCAGGTGAAGAACTGAAGAGTAGTCCTGTGCTTTCAGTTTTTGGATTTCGACAAGACATTTGGACGTATTCCTGCCAAACGGAACCAGAGACAGGTGGGAAAGAAGGGGTTTGCTCGTTAGTCGAGGGCCGTAAGAATGAACGGGAATTGTGAAGCGCCAGTGACGTCAGCTTGCGTGTGGGAGCCATTAACTCTTGAGCCATGTCCAAGGAGCCCTTGTCACATGCCCATGGCTCACGAGTACCGTATTCAGGTGGATCTAGTCCCGTTTGATAGAATGTAAAATCCCCCTTTTCCATTTCTCAAAAGGAGTTATGCCCACTTTAACATCGCTTCTTATGCAGTTTTCCAGCGGGCCGATTATTGAAATTGATAGACAAAGGAGACAAAAGAGATCTGGAGAGATCCTACTGGTGGAAGCGGGTGGTTGCATGGAGAAAGGAGGTAGGTAATAGACTAACTAACGCGCAACCTACGAGAGACCCGACAGTTAGTCTATCGTTTTCTCCTTTTGTCTATAGGAACCACCCATTTCAACCAATAGGATCGCTCCATACTCCCTATGTCTTCTTTGTCTATAGCTTTGTCTATCAATTTCAACAATCAGTCCGCAGGGCACACTCCATCTTTTTCACTCGCACATAGTTCTGTTTGGCAGAAATACGTCCATTTGTATGGTATTGGTTTATTCCCCCAAAATGCGATTTTTCGGGTTAAACCCACGAAAGAGAGCAAGAAAATAAAGCCCAAGTATTTTTCTTTGATACTTGTAAATACTTCGATTTTTTCGAATTCCTTCTTGGCACTTCAATGCTGGAATGCTGGGTCTCTACAATATTTTCTTCTGTGATCACATCCGTTGGAAGAACATACTGTTGACTTCTTTCACTACGAACGGCAAGCTTAACACGCGACCTTAAACGGTTGTCGTTTGGTCGGTATTCTGTCGACTGAGCGGGCGATATTTTCAGTGCTCCTAATGAGACCAAAAGCAACTCTGAAGGTGACGATGAGAAGCGGCAAAAACGAATGAAAGGAACTAAGCTGCGAAGGAATGAACACTTAAAAGATGAAAGTTGTTAATCTGCACCAGGAATTTGTCTTACACTCTCAATCTCACTCCAGAGACAGGCAAGCGACTAATGTAAAGACGAAGAAGAGAGAAGAAATAAACCGCGAAATTTCACTAGCACGCCGCCATCGTCCAATCGATTGTTTACGAAACACTCTGAAATGGTAAACGCATACAAAGACCAGGAATAAACTCGAAAAAAATGTATCTTTTACTCATTACAAAAGAACTACGCGCCGAATACTAAGGGATTCGGCGCCGGCTAAACGAGATTTTTTTTCTTTATGATGTTCCTTACAAGCATTATGTTCATGTTCATTAAAAAATCATGTGTTAAGCTTGCCGTCCGTAGTGAAAGACGTCCTGCAACCTGGAAATATCAGGAAAAATAACAAAAATGACAAGGAAAATTGTTGGGTCATCTTCATATGCTCCCTGGAGTCGGTTAGACGCGCCGAACAACGCATTTTGTTTGAAAACTATGCCTACTGATGTCTTTATTAACCATCTGGCATATCTTCAATCGTCGCACAGTGGATCAACTCAATTAGAGAGGTCGGACACGGATATTTTCACGAAAACTGCAAATTTTGATGTTCTCTTCATCACATTTTAAATTTTTCTCAAGGGGCACTTCAATAGGAAAATTTAACGAGGAAACCTATGGAGCCACTTTTAAAACCTCAAAGTTTTGTATGAACGGAGTCATGAGTATTCAAAGTTTCCAAATTTCGTCCGACTTCTCCCATTGTCTCGATCCACCGTGCGTCGGGGAAATTTCAAGGAATTTCGTCGCCTAAGTTCTGTGGCAGCTCTGTGAGCAACACACTGGAAAAAGAAACACATTGGATCTTGAGTCCAGACTCTTGAAAACATTGACAAGAAAAAGGACTCTTGATTCGATCAAATTTAAGCTTAAATCAAGAGGAAATGCGCTCAAATTTAGAGGCTTGGTTTTTGATTTAAGCTTAAAATTGATGGAATCAAGAGTATTTTTTCTTGTCGATGTTTTTAAGAGTTTGGACTCTAGATCCAATGTGTTTTTTTTTTTTCAGTGCACCCTGATTGAAGCCAGTAGTGAAGGCTTCGAAACATCTCGTCGCCGGTCCGCGATGGTGGCTCACGACATCATCCGTTCTTGACGTTGACGTTGACGTTGGCGTGACGACGCGTCCACCCGGAAGCCGCGCCACCGCCGACCATTATTCCGCCGGGAAACCGCGCGTCGAATCCCGCTCCCGAGTCCCGACTCGCGCGATTCGCAAGCGCGAGGCCGAGAATCCGGTAGCCGAACCGGACCGGTGCCGTGCGCTGCCGTGCTAAGGAAAAACGCCGTATGAACCATCAGGCGTTGCCAAATTTTCCTCGATAAAACACGAATTCCCTGGTAAACTTATGAATATTTTTCTTCCAATTTTTCAGGGAATATTCTTTGTATTTTGATCTAAAGTTCCTGAAAATTTCAAGGAAAAACATTCATAATTTTTCTCATAAATTAACATTTTCTCGAAGGAAATTTGGCAACTCTCGAATGTTCATACGGCGTTTTTCCTTAGCACGGCCGTGCGGTGCGGTGCGATGGCGGAGCGCCGCCCGGGACTTTCTCTTTCTGGTTCGGGGGCATCGACGACGGCGCTGGAATCCATCCTCCCCCCCCCCGCCCTCAGCCCCCCCTCCTCCCTCCACCGGGAGGAGGAAAGGGCTCCGGGCATCGAACTCGGGCCGCGCACTCAGCAGTGACACGAAATGTCTTACACCAGAACGAGCCGACCTGGCCGCAACCCTGCGCCGTCGCCGCATTGCCAAAGTGACGTCACGGCGGATATTTCCCTTACTGTAACGGATGTCGACTGGATCAGTATTGCTCAGAGCATCGCGTTGTTTAAACTCAGTTAAAGGGAAAAGACTCGCAAAAAAATAAGTTTTTACGACCGGTATCAACGGGCATAACGAGGATGACGTTATTTGAAGAAATATTTGGACGCATTTCTGCCAAACGGACCTGTGTGCATTGAGACATGAGCCCTGAGACCCATAAGAATATATGCATAACAGGGTTCACGTCGTAATGCATATAGTTCCGTTTGACAGATATACGCCCATTTGAGAACGGTCTTCGCAGAAAATACTCCGGGGCCAAATGTCGGTCTTTCCACCGGTACTTTAACATACCTATTAGGACGAGTTTTAACTGCACATAAGGCCGGCTTTTCAGCGCCTCTGATTGCCCGGTGGTCGGTAGAGTCCCTTTATACTGAGAGTCAAGACAACACCCCTCATGGAGTCACAAACGGGAATAAAGATTACAGAAATTGAACGTTTTTCGTAATCTTTGATCGGCTCATTCTTAAATTCCTTTCTCCGTTCCTTCTTTCATTCCGTTTGTTCCTTGTCGAACCCGAAATTCCTCGGTCCATTACAGATTATAATCTTTGCAGTTGGTGAAAATGTAATCTTTATTCCCGTTTGTGACACTGTGAAGGCCTAAAATCCGGTTAACCAATCAGAAATGGATTCGCATTGTCTTGACTCTCAGTATAAAGGGACTCTAGTGGTCGGTAGTGCGGTTTGGACTCATCGACGGATATTGCATCTCCGTGTGCAAGTCCCGACAAAATTCGGCCCCGGAAACGCTCTATTGGATGAACAAAATTAGACCAGGAGTGAAGAGGAAAAGTCGGAGGCTCTTTCGAGCTCTTTTTAAGGGGTAGAAGAAGTAAGATGCAAGTCCATCCGCAGGTACAAGAAAATACTCTGGAATGAAGGAGGGTCGAAGTAGAACTTTCTTTAAGAAAAATACCTCATTTTTTGAAGGAAATTGATGGCAGATTACGGCTGCCTAAATGGCTAAACCGAGGCACTTCCGAAGAGATAAGTGGCTCGGAAATCGGTCCATCATTAGGAACGATGAAAACGCCACCAGGTTCAGCGATGCAGTATTGCTGTCAACAGAAAAGTAATTATTTTCATCATCATGCAGTGCCACTAATCACCCGTAGGATTCTTAGATCGTTTGGTGAAGTAATCATAAGTCAATGAATACTCTGATGGAACTATAAATGGATTCGATTCCGTTCAGCTTGTAGGCGAGTTTGTCTGCAAAACCTGGCTATTCTGCATGGGCGAGCAAACAGGGTTGTCAGACTGGACCGTAGAAATTAGAATTTGCACAGTTGACGCTTTTCACCGTGAAAAAACGAGGCGAGGTTTGGGACGCAGAATTTTGGGTAAAATTTATTTACCGCACCTTCCAGGTGTAGGACACAAGTCCTCCACCCGTTGCGTCTATTTGTTGGGCCTAGCACTCTCAGTTATTCAAGTGGGAACTTTTCCCGCTACAATCTTCCCTCATGAGTAACTGGACAGAAAAACTTACTCACACATGCTAACACTCATATAAGGCAATCACTCACTTTTTGCAGTGTCATTGCGAAAGTTCCAGTCAACTTCCCCGTTAACGCTCGAAATTCTCTTGGATCCAGAGCCACGAATCTTAAAACATTTGATAAGAAAAAAAACTCTTGATTCAATTGGATTTTTGCTTGAATCTAGACTCAAACCCCTGATTGTTAGTTTAAGCGGATTTCCTTTTGATTCAAGCAAAAATAACATTTGATCAATAGTATTTTTTCTCGTCAAATTTTTTGAGAATCTGGACTCTGAATCCATTAAAGCCTTTTTTCCAGTTTAGGAAACATTAAAATGCAGTGGCGTGGCGTGCTTTGCGATGTATCGATTGTTATGCCATTTAAACTCATGGAAAAGGATCGATTAACAGGGTGTTCGCAGCGAACACCTTAATAATCGATTCTTTACCATAGGTTTAAACGGCGTAATAATCGATATATCGCAATTCACGCCACGCCACTGTTAAAATGGGCATACACGGCGTTCTTCTGGATCATGGTAGCATGCTGTCTCGTTCCTGGCCCAAGGGTTCTACATTTCTAAGTAAAGGGTGGGCACCATGTGCTTCCACCGCCTTCTCTCTGAGCAAATATCAGGGTGATTGGTTTTTGAAGTATGTAAACTCCTGGAATAATCAGTAAATATTACTAAATCGTGGAAAGTACAGAAAATATCGTATCGAACTTTGAATCCAAGAGGCTCTTTTCCTGTGTCCCGCGAAACTTTGATCCCGGGATACAAACCGCTGTATCCAGCACCTGGAAGGTTTAGGCCTCAAACTCTCACCTAGTGTATCGTCACCAAGCGTCATGGGATGTAAAATTTTCCGCCGCCGTCTCATTTTTTTACAGAGAAATTTTCTTAGCGGAGCTGTCCAAAAATTTCACTAAATTTTCTTTGTGCTGCCGATGAAATTCAGTAAAGTCAAACAGATTCATCTAGCGATTTCTCTGTATTAAAAAAAATGGCGGCGGAAATTCTAAAACTTCGCATGGCGCTTGTGATACTGTAGCCAAAAGGTGACGGTATGTCCTTTTGGCTCGGTACCATCTTTGCCAGACCGGGCACTCGGCCTCATTCGCACTGAAAAAAAATTCTTGGCGTTTTTACCAAGGTCTGTTGGTACCTTTACCATCTCACTTTTTTTTACCAATTATTGGTAATTTTACCAAGACAGACTGGTAAGCTTACCTAAAAACCTGTAATTCTACAGCTTTTTTCAGGTAAAAATACCACTTTTATTGGTAATCAATTCCCGGTAACTTTGCCATTTTATCTCGGTAATTTTACCACAGTCGATAAAAAATATTGGCGTTTCTACCAAGGTCCAGTAAAATTACCGAGAAAGTTCATTAATTTTACCGAGATGCTCGGTAAAATTACCAATTCCATAAATGGTAATTTTACCAAGAAAAAACTAGGATCAAATAGAACCCTGAATTCTTGGTAATTTTACCCTTTTCTTAGTAAATACACCGAGATTTTTTTTTCAGTTCGGGCTGCGCAATCCGGCATGGATGCGCGGCGGCGCGGAATAAGAGGGCAATGTAATGAGCGGAGCACCGGCGTCATTACGTGTAATTGCCTCGAGGCATCGGGTCCTCGGAAGTCAAGTTGAGGCCTCCATCGCCCGCTGCCAGCTCTACTCCCCGAACCGGAGGAATGGCCAGGGTCTAGTAGAGTGACGTCATGGCCTCCTCCGAGCCGATTATTGAAATGTCCTCGTCGAGGGGAGACGAGGCTGTCATGAGATGGGGTGGCGTCTTTGTCTGGTCAGGTCACGTGGTTTCCAAGTCGTGACTAGAGTCCCTTTATTCTGAGAGTCAAGACAATTTGAATCCATTTCTGATTGGTTCCCGTATTTTAGGCCTCCACAGCGTCACAAACGGGAATAAAGATTACATTTTTACCGATTGCAAAGATTATAATCTGGAATGAACCAGGGAATTACGGGTTCGGCAAGGAACAAACGGTATGAGAGGAGGAACCAGGAGGAACGGAGAAAGGAATTTGAGAATGGGCCGATCAAAGATTACGAAAAACGTTCAATTTCTGTAATCTTTATTCCCGTTTCTGACATCCACGAGCCGAATTGTCTTGACTCTCAGTATAAAGGGACTCTAGACGAGGCTGTGATGAGATGGGGTGGCGTCTTTGTCTGGTCAGGTCACGTGGTTTCCAAGTCGTGACTGTATCGCCGGGCCGACGCTTAGCTGTCGATTTGTTTCATGGTCAAATCGGGTATTTCATCGATCGCCAGGCTTGGAAAAATCCGGAATCCCGAATTTTAAAAATCTACCACGTTTTGTATGTTCTTGATGAAGAGCTTCCAGGAATTCTGCATTTGAAAGAAAAAATTGACTAAAAGATTGAAAGACATCAAAAACTCCATTTTTCGACTTGTCCGTACTCTCCAAATATAGATAAGCCTGTGTAACACTATCAAAATACTCTGTCAAAATGTCAAGATCAAGTGCTGTGATTGGTCCAAGTCATCGAATAAGCCAATCAAAACGCTTGATCTTGATATTTTGATGGTTAGCTTTGACAGTGCGACAGAGGCTATTCTCTAATTTGAGCATAATGTTAACTTACTCGGTGTAAAAACCTCTGAAAACCATGAAGAAGAGCTCCTAACAACACGTTTGGAACATTTTCCCGTCCAAAAGCAGGAACCATTTCAATGTAAGATAGGGTTATTGACTGTATGCTTGAGCCATAAACAAATTCCTGGTTTGACAGGACATATTATTGATATCCCAGATGGTAAAACACCTTATTTCGATGTTTCCTTGCGGGCAGAGGAAAGTGCCATCACCCTAATTTTTCGAAGCCAATCGTGGGCTTTTTCTCAAGGCGGACGCTACGGCTCATCCATGACGTCACAACTGTGGATCATAAATCCCGGCCTAATTGGACGGATTTCTGCCAAACGGAAATATGTGCATGAAAACGTGAGCCCTAAGACCCATAAGAATCTATTCGAAACAGGGCTCACGTCATAATGCACATAGTTCCGTTGGGCAGAAATCCGTCCAATTGATGTCCGTTTCCCATCGAAGCAGGAGTTCGACAACCCCCCTTTCATTAGCCCTAATCCGAGGCCCATCAAGACGTTTTCGTCGGAGCTTTGAGATGACGGATCGGGTCGGGGGGGGGGGGGGGGTCGTGGGTGAGCCTCGGCCGGCGAGGATAATCGATGGGTCTTTTCGGAGCGGTCAGTCGTGTCGGCCGGCTCAGAAATTTCCCAAGCGACAAATGGAGCGCCTCCGAGTCCCGCTCTCACGATTGTCACGCTGGTCGGGATCAGTGGCGTGGCGTGCTTTGCGATGTATCGATTGTTATGCCATTTAAACCTATGGAAAAGGATCGATGAACAGGGTGTTCACAGCGAACACCTTAATAATCGATTCTTTACCATAGGTTTAAATGGCGTAACAATCGATATATCGCAATTCACGCCATGCCACTGGTCGGGATTCGACACGAGCTTGTGTTTGGGTGTTAGTCCCGAGGTGGTGAAGAAGGAGTCTAAACCAGGGATCATGTCGAGTTTAGCTGAGTTGTTTTTCTGCCTGATTGGGTGTCGGCTCCTCGGCTTTGTCGTTTTCGGTGGTGGGCAGCGCGGAGTAAGTTTTTGAGGTGGGAACCGCTTGTTTAGTCTTGAGAACTCATGGCTCAAACCGTGGCGGTTGGGTTGTGCCAAGAAAAAAAAAGAAACTCCGGCCGTGGAAGCCGTGCTTACAGGGTATATAGACATACCGTCCGCGTTCCGGGCTCAGAGGCCGAAAGTTCCGGGCGTAGCACCCGGCCGGAGCAATCGAAACGACGGTTCCAGCACTCTGAACTTTCGGCCTCTGAGCCCGGAACGGTGCGGTACTTCTGTATCACTCTGTGTATTTTAACCCTAAGATATCCTGATTTGGGGAATGGTTCTGGTTCCAGGTTCCAGGTGCATTTTTTCTCAACATGGAGGGAAACGAGCTTTGCGTTAATTTTATCACGCTGCATTTATACAGGGTGTAACAAAAGTCTGTCCCACCCCTGCTAACTTTTGAACGAATTGAGCTAGGGAAATGAAACTTTGGGAATGTTCCTATCTCAATTCGTTCAAAAGTTAGCAGGGGTGGGACGGACTTTTGTCACACCTTGTATACAAGTCATCCAGGGAATCCAGAGCTCATGCAGTATCCTCTTTTTTTTTTTTTTTTTTTTTTTTTTTTTTTTTTTTTTTTTTTTTTNTTTTTTTTTTTTTTTTTTTTTTTTTTTTTTTTTTTATTATTATTATCAAAATGATTTATTCTCGCACCTGTGTCAGCATCCTCGTGGAATCTCGCGAGAACGCCTTCCCCCGAGTTTATCGCTTCTTCGAGTCGAGTCGCGGGCGCCTCAGTTCACTTGCACCGATTGCGTGCCGCGCGCACAGAGAGCACGGATTACGTCGTGTGCGTCGGCCCGGTTGATGGTGGGGGGAGGGGGGGGGCGTGCTCTCGAAAATCAAACAGGGAACGGGCTCCAGCTCCGGGGGAACCGGGGGTCCCGACGCGGCACCCAAGACCCGAGACCGCACACGTAGCGTCGTAGCGTGGATGTAGCTCTGCTATCGGTGGTGCTCCACTGCTCCTTGCGATTGTGCATTTGTGGGTCGGCGTTGTCGGGTCGAATCGTGGTACCCACGTCCGCTCTACTTACTTACTTCAACTGTATTTTTTTTATACCTAAATATTCATTTTTTAAAATATTTCATATGATATGTCAAATAAAACTTTCATTTAGGTACAAAAATATTTCATTTATTCATTAAAATATTTATTTCATCGCGGTAGCCACGTCCGCTCTACTTACTTACTTCAACTGTATTTTTTTTATACCTAAATATTCATTTTTTAAAATATTTCATATAATATGTCAAATAAAACTTTCAATTAGGTACAAAAATATTTCATTTATTCATTAAAATATTTATTTCATCGCGGTAGCCACGTCCGCTCTACTTACTTACTTGAACTGTACTTTTTGTTCTTTCTTTCTTTTTTCCTTTTTTTATGCCTAAGTATTAATTTCGTTAAATGGTTTTTCCTACTCTCTGTGCGGCGTAACCACAGTCAGGGCAAAATGGTATAAGTCTGGGAGGAAATTAGGTCATGGTAAACTGGGAAAAGTCAGGAGATAATATGGCTCAAGGAAACCCCAAAACATCAGGAATAATGAGTGAAATTGCCCGGTAGTCCGGTTCAGAGAAAAATTGCGGTTGTGGAATTGTTATTGTGTCGCATTCCGCGGCCCAATTTGTTCATAAAGTCGGGGGATTTCACCAAAATTTGTTAGGAAAAATTTTGAAATCTCTATTTTAAATTGTTGTGGCATCCCAGATGTAGGTAGTGTAGCTGTTCGTTTCACGAATAGCAAGCCAGTCAAACCAATGTCTGTTCTGAGGAACACTTGTTAGTAATGAAATACTTGTTTTCGGTAAAATGAGTGATGAGATCAATATTCAATAGGTTCAAAAATTAGGGGTTTACGGAAACGAAGATTTTTTTACATCCCCTTGAAATCTTGAAAAAGCAGGTTCTTGTAATAGTCTCATATCAGAAAAAAAACTATGAAAAATACTGCGAACTCAGCTCATTGAGCTTTTTCATACGAAAGGATGCATCATTTGCGTGCGCAGGTTCTCTACAGATCGAGACGCGTTGATTAGAGGATATGTCTGAAATCCTGACTTGAAACACCGAGAGAAGTCACAGAATTAAGTCTGCAATTCCTTCTGTACTTTTTGCTACATCAAATCTCACCAATTCATGTTACAATAGTTAAAACGCCATTTCGGCAACAGCGTGCATGAGGGATATCGAGATCGATTAGGACTCATCCTTGATTCCTTGCCGACAGCTTCATTTTCAATTCAGACTGTCGAGACCCGCTCACCCGTTTTACCTTTCCAGCCCTCTGTTTTATATCTTTACCTTTACACTCCCATTTTATGTGCATGCATTTTATACGATTATTTGTACTCGCTTAGACCCGCCCAGTGGTGTCATGTCGATTTTTTCCCTCCTCGCCTACCTTTTTCGAATCCTAGCCCGTGGCGTGAATATTTCGTAGTTTCTTGAACGAAAGAACGTAACTCCATTCCAAGGTTGCCAAATTAACTTAAGCAATGAAGCATATTACAAGAATGTACCTGTACCATTCTCGTCCAAATTTTTCCTGATTTTTTGCGTGAGACCATGAGAGCAGTCAGTTAAATTTTCAATTACAAATGCCAACGAGTATCCTGGTAAAGATGCAACTAGCGAGGCGAAATTTGGCAATATTGAAATTTAGTTACGTTCTATCGTGATAGAAATTACGATTTGTCTGACAACGCGGGCGGGCTAACACCTTAAGGGAGCCCAATCCCTCTCAAATTAAATACAGGTGTATACTAAACATTACGCGAAATACAGCCGCATTTCTGGCTCTTTTTGCGAACTATACGCCCTTGGTTGTCTTAGGTAAAGGGGGAGATTTTCTCATCTGTGACTCTTAAATACAAAGAAACTATGTATATGTATATGAATATTGGACCGTCCTGTTAACGATTTTACCGTATAAGTAGAAAAATATAAACGCTGTAAAAGGGAAAGCAGGGGAAGAAAAAGAGAGAGACAAGAATAGAAAAATTAATTTGAAATTAACATAATTTTTAAAAATTCATTTAATCCAGAAGAATCGCTGAAAGTTAGACATTTTGCTTTACTTCAGATACTTATTGTCGTTCACAGCTTCGAATTAAATGAGAAAATCCTCGGTGAAAGTACCTAAAAGCATTGCAATGCTGCTGGGATTGTGAAACTTAAAGACTATTAATCCCGAAGCTCTTTAGAATTTTTCTGAAAATAAGCCCTAATGTTCTCCTCATTTTTACGTAAAAATGATACAGCCGTATAAAATTAGTCTAATAATATAAATTAATCACAATGTGTAGTGCCTGTACATTTTTTGTATATAGTCAGGACCTGCCCCACCCGTTAGCCCATACTGCACATAATTATGTTCAATCAATAACAAAAATTATTTCTTTTTCCGGGATTAACATTTTAGAAATTGCACAATTTTAGCCGTATTGAAGACCACATTGGACTGGCCTTTTTACCTAAGATTGCTACAAATTCGAAACCGCCGGGAGGTATTTCTCGCCTCATTCTAAAAGGGCACACAAGTTTATCTATGACTCGCGTTAATTCTTAATTTTCGTCCAGAATTTCACGCCTAGCGTAAATTAAAATAAAGTTAAGATTTTATTGGTCAACGATAGCGGTCCGGCCGGTAATTCGATATGGAGAACGCGGAGCATTCGGGACCCACGCGATATGATGGGACGATAAAATACTTTTACCTTAAGGAGAGGAGTCAAGCTCCGAAAGAACGTCTTTGAGTTCCGCTCCGACCCGCCTTCCACAATCACGATTTATTTGATCAGCGTTCAGCGCGGTTGCTACCTCCGCTGCTATGAGGATAAACGCCGTGGACCTCAAAAAACTTTGCCAAATTTTCTGCGATAACAGTGGCGTAGCGTGGTTTTCGATGCATCGATTGATATACCATTTAAACCCATGTGAAAGGATCTATAAACAGAGTGTTTGCAACACAGTGCTCAAATTCTCCACTAGACATATTTAGTGGAATATTTGACATTGAAAATTTAGTGAAAAACCATTTTTATACGTAAAATTCTTTTGTTAAGAGGATTTTTATTTCAATTTTTCACCCACAACCCTTGTATGAAGTGAGACAGAAATCAAGCAATTTCAAGATCCGAGGGAACTTGTCATTCTTATTGGATTACAAATAAATGATGTTTTTTTTCTCTCGCTTTCTTTCTCTCTCCACCTTCGTATCGCCATTTCAGTGAAAGCACTGTTTCGAAGTTTGATCCATGTACATTGTCCGATTTTTATGGCATTAAGCCCGAGAAGCTAGGATAAAAATTCATCAACGGATCATAGTTTATCGTTATTTATTTGATTCGCAAACGTAGACACATCGTGAAGGATTATTCGGGTTGTGAACTTTCTCCCGCCGTCCAAAACACAACTTCGTAGTGCGTGGTCCCAATAATAATTTACCGTCAATAAATCTGTCGAATTGGGCTTTGACAGCTGAAGGCGACGAAGCCAAGTCCTTAGAATGTAAATTCGGACAGGTCTTCTAGTCCATGTTTTATGAACTACGTTTAATCGTGTTTTTTATTTGGATACTAATTTTTTTAACGCTCATCAGAGCCGAGCACTTTTTTTTTAGCAGCGAATGAATTTTATCCGTACGGCCACTTTCTTGCGTAACAAAATGTTCACCTTTCGAGAGATCTCGTCCGTACGCTGCAAGATGTTGTTTTGGTTTATCTCTCTGCGTTTTTTGTACACGTTTTTTCTCCATTTTTTTTTTTTATTAAAGTTAATTTGCCAACTATTTTACTCTCACTTGGTACTCGGTGGAATATTTATAGAGGTTGATGAAGAGATCTAGCCTGGAAAAAAATTCTGTGGACGCGAGTGTGACCTTGGTTCAATTTGAACTTCACCAATGATGGTGGAATATCTCGCGATACGTTACATTTGAAGTACTACATCGGTGCATCAAAAACTTTACATCTGGAATGAAAATCGTCGGTATCAAGTAGACAGCCTTGATCAATCCCCATGACAAGGATGTATGGAGTACCTTGTCTACCGGGTAAAAATGAGGATACTACCCAAAAAATTGAAAAAATGGATTGGATATTCAGAATTTTAAGTAGCTACTAACCAGGGTGTCTAGCATCAGGATTTAATCCTGATTTCATCTGGATTTGAGGAAAAATCGGCCATAAAATCAGGATTTGAGAAAAGTCGGCCGTCCGATCGGTTCGATCTGGTTCATCAGCGTGTTTTTACATTTTCATTGATTCACACTTGTTTTTAATCTTTATAACTTAATTTTAGAGTCCTGCTTGCGCATACGCTTATGCAGAAATTTTAATTTTTTTTCGCAAAAAATCAGGATTTGATCAGGATATGGAAAAATTATGAAATCAGGATTTAGCAGTAAAAAATCAGGATCTCTTCAGGATTTCCCGAAATGAAGAACAACTAAACACCCTGCTAACCCATCGTCGTGAGATATTTTTTTCAGCCGGATGAGCCCATAATATATCAAAATCAAAAGAAGAAAATCCGAAAATGTTGATATGCTGACGTCTACGGCAAAAACGCCGTTTCCCGACCCAAGATTTCGTGCTCCTCCTCCACACTTATTTTTGAGCTCTCAGTAGTTCGCCACAACCATCCAAAAAATTTGAAAGGATAAATGCCCGTCGTTTTTTTCCTTTGAAAAATACCGTCCGAAAAAAATTGAAGAAAGAATAGAGTTACCGCGTTTTAGCTTTGGATGGCTTGTATCAGAGGAGTAATTGGTATGAAAGAAATACATACCTTGCCACTTCGGCTTGTTTCTCCCAGAGCGCGGTTCCACGCCTACAAACCCGTCCCCGTATTATTAAAGGCGACGAATGATTGAATCGTTATTATTTCTAAAATGCGGGCGGCCTTCGACAGCGAGAGTCAGGCATCTTGGCATCTTCATGAACTTTCTCGTATTGCCACGTCGAGTCTCCCGAGTGCCCTGCCCCGTCGGTGGCGGGTTTTTGTCACTTCAATCCTAATTCCACTCAGGTACTCGGGTAGAAAAAAGTTTCCTTCTTCCCTCGGCGCCCCTTCAAGGAGGAGCGTTATGCACCCCGGAAGGCACGATAATAAAGATAATTAACAGCGCTGCCAGATTTAGCGCGGGGGTCCGTCTCGTAAGCCACCGCGAAAAACCTCGGATACACCCACGATCTCCCGTCCGAGTTACGCGGTTATCGTTTTCGAAGGGCGGTAATGCAAATAAATCGATACTAGAATGATCGATTATCGATGTTTACCCATTTGAAGCTATGATAAAGAATCGATTATTAAGGGGTTCGTTGCAAGCACCCTGCTTATCGATCGTTTTCCGTAGGTTTAAATTGCACCAATCGATGTATCGCGAAGCACACCACGCTATTGAGCAAGTTCACCGTGCTAACTTCGGCTAATGAAGTCCTGCAGGGCGCCGAAGTTTCTACGAGCCGTTGAAAACTCCGTAACGTAAATTGATTACGTCATTTGAGCTCGGAAGAGTATCCTTCCTCATCGTTTTGCCCCCTTGCTGCTATGCAGCGCCCCTGCCACCCGCCCCCCGCCATTAGCGTCTTCCGCGAAAGCAGAGGAACTTCCAACTTTTTTTTATCCTCTTCCCTCTTCGAACGGATCCGCAACTTCCTTGCGCTCGTAAAAGTAAGTTGTTTAGGAGTGGTAGCGTACATGGGGCAAGACTATCAAGATGAAGTGTGAAAGTTACTGATGTTAGCAAGGTTGTTTGCCATGATAGCCTCTTCAGATGTGCATTATCATTGTAAACACGAGAGCTGTTAGGGTCATTAAGACTGCATTTCGCAATAAGGAACTATTATTTCTGGCCCGTTTAACTCCACCTATCTGCATAGGGAAACTAATGGCGCGTATGTCTTTTTAAAAATGTGCCAAAAATAGTAGTTCTGTATTATAAAATGTATTCCAGGAAGAATTTTATTCGTATTGGAACTTCATCCAGGTTCCTTTGCATAGATGCGCCCTAATATTATCTAAATTCTTTTTTCTTCTTTTCTTTAAAGTCCCTCTTTTAAAGCACCCCAAAATTAGGAAGGTTTACGGAAAACCTGTGAAGATGGCTATATTTGACTTCAATTTGCAACGGAACTCCTATTTTTGGCTCAATCAAATTAGTATTGTAAAATGCAGTCCTTTTGTCAGAGGAAAAACTGGTTCCCGAAAATCGAAAAGTTCAAGGGAAAAAGCCGTATGTCTCACAGGTCAGAGAAATATGCTGAAAATGGTCGAAGGAAACCTGGAAAAGTCACAGATCCCAATTATACATTTCTATGGCCACTCTGTAGAATCTCCCATTCATCATGAAGCTCTGAACAGATACGATACCCTAGCCCACCCCGTGCGGTCGTCCCTCGATATGTCGCGATTTGACTTTCGTGCAATTCCAAATATAAGTTCGTAGCATCCGGAGGTAAAAGCTCGAGTTGTAAATCGCGTCATGAGTGCTGAAATGTCGCTGAATTTTAAATTCAATCCGGAGTGTAAGTTGGCGAATTCGAATCGAAGCTCGGGTTCGTAAACTAAGCTCATTTAAAAAGCACCGCTTGAAACTTCTCCCGCTCGCGTTGCCGAATTGCAGACGAAAACCGAGGATTATCCAAGGCGAATCGCCTTTTCGACGATGCTCGCCACGTGGCAACAGGGCAGTCCGCCGCGTTTTCGCTGAATGAGTTGGAAATCGGTCTCTAATGATAATGACAACAGTAATGATAACGCGCGCCGTTGTAACGGTCGAGTTTCCGTTCGTCGGATTGATTAAAGCCCCCGATGTCGGCTGAAATCGAGCTTTAATTTCAGTCGTATTTGTTTAATGCGCGGGCTGATCTGTCGTGCTAAGGAAAAACGCCGTATGAGCCTTCAGACATTGCCAAGTTTCCTCCGATAAAAATCGAAATTACTGGGAAAATTGCGTGTATTATTTTCCGAAACTTTCAGACAATTTTGTACGCAATCTAATCTAAAATATCTGAAAATTTAATAGAAAATGTGCATGAATGTCGTCAAAAATGCATGTTTTATCAAGGGAAGTTTGGCAACTCTCGAATTTTCATACGGCGTTCTTCCTTAGCACGGCAGCGATCGTCCCCGAATGTCCCTTCGTCCTCCAGGAAGCGAAGAAGGTGGGGCGTTTGTTGCGGTTTATCCCTGCCTCAACGCGGGATCTGAGGCTCGAAAACCCCTTAGGATCTCCTCAAACTCGATTGGACGTGGGTGACGTCGAGTTACGTCATCATGAAATTACTCAAAACTCGGATTCGCGGAAACGGCTCCGAGTTAATTCTGTTAACGTTGACTGTCACGAAGGCACTCCCGACAGATTTCCATGATGAAATCGCAAGGGCATTCCTATTCATGCATTTGTCCTCTCAAATCCGAGAGCATGCCATCATTTAGTAAGGAATGAACGTATTTCTGCCAAATGGAAATATGTGCTTTAAGACATGAGCCCTGAGACCCATACAGGGTTGCCACAGTGAGAGAAAACCGGGAAATGTCAAAGAATTTTAAAAAGTCAGAGGAAAACGAGAAATGTCAGTGGTAATGACGAAAATGTCGAAAATGTCCGGGAAAATTTGTTAAATTTTACCTTATTTGCTTTCTAAAATGGGTTTGAGGTTTCGAACTACTTTTGCCTGAAAACCAGAGATTCAATTATGTCTTCTCAATCATTTGACATATCTTCAATTGTCAGGAAATTTCACCAAAATGTGTCAGGAAAATCAGGGATATAACAGGGAATTTCATTTTCCAAATTCTGTGGCAACTCGTCCCATAAGGATGTATGCATAATAGGGCTCACGTCATAATGCACGCATATTTCCGTTTGGCAGAAATACGTCTAAATCCAAGTTGTCCCTTCAATTCCCAAGTTATGCAAGCCACGAATACATGAGTTCGCCTGTTAAACATTTGTAGAGACTAATCCGGTGTCGTTGATGGTCTTACGCCTAGCTTTTGGAAATATCTTGAACGCACTAGTTTTTTTGAGGGATTCTGCCACAATTATTGAATTTACGATCTTGAAGATCGATAGTGTTTCAAGGTTTTGTGCCCCTGTACATACTTATATCGAGATTTAACGAGGTGCAATCGATCAAAACGTTTCTCAAGTACGCACAATGAAAAGAAAAAAAATCAGAAAAAACTACTTTTCAACCCCCTCAAACAGGAACAAAAAATTGAAAGAATAAAGTAAGAAAGAGGATAGTAGCAATTCTCTGAAATTTGCTGCCTCCGTTTGAATTCATTATGAACGACCCATCCCGGGTGGAGCGGTCTTCTTTCCTAATTGTCGATTATTTCATACACATTTAGGGAGGAAAATTTGCGAGATGGATCGAGAACGACACAATGGTGTCTCATATCACATGAAATTCAGTCCATGTAGGTCATATATTTGGTTTTGACACAAGTCGTTGCTACCGACACCCGCCTGATATGACATCATACTTGGGAGATTGATATTCGATAGCGCGTATTCTCTGTCCACAGGAAGTGTGAGCTAAAAGTCAATGAACACCGAAGTGGAGTACTTCCACGATTCCCCGCCCCCGTAGTGGGTGACCCGTAGAAAACGTTTTACTATCGGACGTATTCTGCCAAACGGAACTAAGTGCAACTATCCCCTTTCTTACTTTATTCTTTCAATTTTTTCGAGTTTTAGGGGGTTGAAAAGTAGTTTTTTCAGATTTTTTTCTCTTCAGTATGCACAATTGAGAAATGTTTTGATCGATTGCACTTCGTTAAACCTTGACTTGAGTATATACAGGGGCACAACACCTTGAAACACTATCTTTAAGATTCGTCCTATAGGAACTATTCAGCACCGTAAGATGTACATGTCACTATGGGTTACAGCTTGGAATACGCAGATAATTTTTTCAGATTTCTCTCTCAGGTTATCAGTCAGGTTGCATTTTTTTCGCCTGTTTCTCGTGACTAACAAAATGTTTATTTTTGTTTTGCAGGTTCGTAATTTACTCCACCACCGAATTATTCAGGGGACCGAAGTGATAACATGCGGTTTTTTGTAAGTTGAATTGATTTAATCGTGCTCACGCGAGAGCGCACCCTTGGAAACACCATTACTCGGTAGCCCATTTTACGGTCGGCTTAAAACCGTATCATTGAAGTGCTTTAAACGCACGGCGCACAGTGGATCGAGTCAATGGGAGGGGTCAGGCAAAACTTGGAAACTTAAAACGCTTATAACTCCGTGCATACTATACTTTAGGGTTCTGGAAGTGGTTCCGTCGGTTTCCCCGTGAAATTCTCTTCCAGAACTACCCTTTTAAGTTTAAAATGTGGCGAAATATGCATACAAATTTGCAGCTTTTGTCAAAAAATTCATGTCCGACCTCTCCAATTGACTCGATCCATTGTGCGCCCCGGACAGACCGGCCATTTTCAAATGGGAAGAGCGCGTATAAAGGACTCTTCCATTAAAAACAGTTAAATTTATCACGATGAGAAACACGCTCCTCAGAGACATTGTGATAAATCTACTTCTCCTTTCCATTGTTTCAAGATTTGGCAATCCCTTTGATTTGTCCTCTATTTATTTATTTATACCTATCCGTTCACTTCTATTGTATCATAGCCTTTGAAAGTGATTATAAACCATAACCCAACCCAAACTTCTCCTAAAACCAAGAGAAGCCAATTCACTCAATTTTTGCACCTCGCTGATATCACTCACATCACGGTCAAGGTTGCCAGGTTGTGCGATAAAATTTGAATATTTTACATGGGTTTAAATGAGAAGTGCTGATCAGTCCTATCTGGCAACGATGATCACGGTCCATATCATGATGTTATCCCCGCTCTTTCACCTCGCCCTCGTCGTACGGAGGTTACCGAAAGGAGCGGTTTCTCGACGGGCGCGCGGTTCACCCGCGTACTTTTGCAGCGCAGCGATACCTTTCGAGGGGAACGGCCTCCGATTTATGATAAGTTGAAAGGGCTCCGGTGCGGTGGTCTATGCGCCAATATCGCCCGTAGGATCGAATAACGTTGCCAACTGGTGTCAACATGGGGAAACGAACACTGGTAAAAAAAAAAACCTCTTGGACCATGCCGCGGTGCATTGACTTAAGAGTGTAGTTTCTTATCGCCGGATTTAAGAGTCTTGAAATCTTGTTTCAAGCGGAATTTGCATTGATTCAATTCAAAGTCCGCTTGAAACAAGAGTCCAGACTCTTAAATCCGCCGACAAGAAACTGCACTCTTGAACGAAGAGGTTTTTTTTACCAGTGAAGACTCGAATCGGCCGAAATGGAAGGAAACGAGAATATAGCTGGTCTCCGCTCCATGTCGAGGGCTTTCTCATGCGACGTTGCTTATTCATATCAGCCTTTTTCTGGTCCAAACTAAGTTGCCTCTGTTTCGGCACAGGGGCAGGTTTGCCACAGTCAGGGAACACCGGGAAAGGTCAGGGAATTTTCAATATAATAGATAGGGGAAATTTGGAAATGTCAGGGAAAATGACGAAATTGTAAGGGAAAAATTCTTGAGTGACGTTTTTTGTTTTCTAGGATGGATTTGACATTTCGAACAACAAATATTGCCCGAAAACTATTACTAATCATGTCTTTTTGATCATCCGGCATATCCTCAATTGTTAGGGAATTTTACCATTTGACAGAAGAATCTGGGAAATGCCATGGAATTTGATGTTCTAAATTCTGTGGCAGACCGGCGGGCCTATTATTGAAATTAACACACAAAGCCATAGGCATAGATGACAAAAGGTATATGGAGGGAACCTATTGGTGGAAGCTGGTGGTTGCAATTGACAAAGGCAGTAGGTAATAGATTAGCTTCCGGCAACTCACGAGAAACTCCATAACGCCAGCGTTAGTTAGTCCAGCATTTTCTCCCTTAGTCTATAAGAAAAACACATTTCAACCAATAAGATCGTTCCATACCCCCTGTGTCTTCTTTGTCTGTAGCTTTGTCTATCAATTTCAATAATCAGCCCGCTGTCCTTATGCGGTCTTTGTCGATCAAATTCAACGATCAGCCCGTTGAGGCTCTCAGCGTTCCTTCATCACTTTCGCTTCCCTCGTCTCGCCGAGTCAATCGCGACGGATCTTTTATTCCGTGGATATTCGCATCGTCAGTTGGTTACTCTCTCACCAGAGGATCGATCAGAGAACACTGTTATGATTCCCGATGGTTCATCTCCGTGCAACAGCGCGACGGCGTTCCGGAGCCGGCAATAGGGTGCCGACCAAAATGGAAGCATGGCGGAGAAAGTAGGCGGGCAGCGGACAGGTTCAGCGGCGCAGTCAGGCGTGCTCGGCGGGTGAACCGCGGTCGCGCGAGCGCCTCCGAGGCCCCTTTTCGGCGCGGTGCCGTAGCCGTAGCGTACGATGCGCTACGGTAGCCGTTGCGTCGGAGTCGGAGTAGCGAGGAGTAAACGGTGTCCGCGAGTGGCGAGTGGCGATGACCACGTGGATGAAGCGGGCGCGGGCGCCGGTCACTCGCGGGTGGCGGTCCGGCGGTCGGTGAAAGTTGGAGTCGCGGCTTAACCGAGGAAGAAATGCGTCGGGGCCATTGGATTTTGCTGATCCAGAGTGCCTCTATGGATAGGGAAAGTGTAGTGTTGCTGCCTCTGTGGTTTGGTTTTACCACGAGGAATCTGTAAACCACTCTCTGATCCACTTCTGCAGAATTAGCAAACAGCGAATGGAGTAAGTTGCAGAGTTGCCACAGTCAGCGAAAACTGGAAAACGTTAGGGGAAATGACGAAAGGATCCGGTAAAAATCATTCAGTCACTTATATTTGCTTTTTAGAATGGGTTTGATCAGGGTGTCTACTAGTCAGGAATTTCCGGTAAGTCCGGAAGTACTACTGAATTTTTAAGGGATGTCCGGAAATACTGAAAAAGTACGGAAATTCCGCCAAAGGGTCCGGAATTTTTCCTTCAGACCACGCGTGTTTTTTAATGAAGCCTGGATGGAAAGTACGCAATCCCCTGCGCGTTGATTCTTCGAGAGTGTTTGACTGCAATATTGCGATTGTGCAGTCAATTGATCTTCAAGCCACAAATGAAATGTTGCGTCTCCGTCATCTTTGTCGCAATTCAAGCTAGAATTTTTTCCCGAAATTGTTCAATTTTTGTCTAATGGAGATACTGAAAAACTGATTTTTTCTGTTGAGGAGGTACTTAATTTCTTGGAAAAGTACTGTGAAAATTACTTATTTGAAAATTACCTCCCGTCCTAAGTTATGCCTCGCGTCCTCCGCGATCCTAGAATCGCGAGTTGGGGACTACCTGCACTTCTGAGGCGTGTCTTCCCCTACAAAAATTACGCAACGCGCAGATGGACCCATCCCCCTCAAATCGGCATTTTATGATGAATTTCGGACCAAAAATTGACACATGGGGGTTAAGTTTTCCTCTGAAATCATCGTCATCACAGCAAAATCCTGAGCGCAAAAAACTACCAGACAATCGGGCAAATTGGACCGCAATATTTGAGTGGAGAATGAATCCTTGCACCGTGGTTTTCGCATGCGACCCCGACGGTGTCGGCGGTGTGCCGTTGGCGGGCGCAGCGAACACCTCGGACCTCCCGCCCGGCCCGGCTCGGCTCGGCTCTCCGCCTCCTAACGGTCCATCTCCCCGGAGAGGCGGAGGAGGCGGAGTTGGTCTAAAAATACTGCGGAATAATTGAACGTTCCCGTGTTGACAATGACTCGCCGAGCAGATCTCATCCCGCCACCGCGTCGAGGTCACGCTGCACCGCTCCCGTGGGGTCCCGGGTCCCTCCGCGAGCACCCTCCCTGAGTCCCTGTATCCAGTCGACGAGGCATCATCGCCTCGGAAAAAATCAAACTTCTATTAAGAATTTCCCATTCGTCCTTACCATGGGCTCCCTCGTCAAGCAGTCTCACCCAGGGTGTATGCAGGTCTCCGGGCTGATTCTTGAAATTAGTTGACAAAGCTATGGACGAAGATGACGAAAAATAAATGGAAGGATCCTATCGGTGGAAGCGGGTGGTTAGAATGGACAAAGGAGGTACGCTAATAAACTAACTAATGGCAATCCACGAGAGAGCCCTTAGTTAGTTTATCATTTTCTCCCTCAGTCGATAAGAACCACCCATTTCAACCAATAGGATCGCTCCATACTCCTTTTTCGATGGCGATTTTGATGTCGATTTTGTCTATAGCTTTGTCTATCAATTTCGAATATCAGCCCACTAGAGAACCGGGATTTGTCAGGGAATGGGGGTCCGTTGCACGCAAGAAATACAGCAGTGTGAATATGCTTATTCGGAGTAAAATGACATTAAGATTCCAGTGGTCACATTAAAAAAAGTTGGAAATCCACTCCTTAGTGCACATTTCTAATGTTCGACAGAAAAATGAAGTGTCAATCAGAAACCGTATTTTTTCAAGACTTCACACATTATTTTTTTCTTTGCAGACTAATTATTGAAATAGATCGACAAAGCTATTAACAAAGAGAAAATGGAGGATCCTATTGGTTGAAACGGGTGGTCCATATAGATTAAGGGGAAAATGATGGACTAATAGTTAGTATATTACTGACTTCCTCTGTCTATTGCAACCATTCTCTTCCATCAATATGATCCTCCATTTTCTCTTTGTCTAAAGCTTTGTCCATCCATCTCAATAATCAGCCCACAGGAAGAAAAAGTCGGACTTCGTTGAAAATGATAAATTACTCTCCCTGAGTGTTGGCCAATTTTATGAAACAACTGGTTTAATAATGAGGTAATATAGACCAAAACCAAGAGACTATAAACGCTGGGCTTGGCACCGCTCCTATATCGCAATTCCATTTTTCTGCTTTCTGACTTCCAGTCGAGATTGGGCTATTGAAACAGCAGGGGAAAGAGAATTACGCTGTTAATTATCCCAACGACGTGAAAATTAGAACAACTGCCGAGCGTTACAATCCCACCACATATCCTCCAATTCAGAGAAGGAAAACAACGTACATGCACTTTTGGATGTTGCCAAATTTCTTCTGACACAACACAATTTTTTTTAAAAAAAAATTGTGAATATTTCTCGCCGGATTTTCCTGAAAATTTCATCCTTAATTTACCTACTTCATAGTTTACTTTATAACTTCAAGAAGATGAAGAAATATCCATAATTTTCCCCCAAAAATAAATATCTGACTCGAGGAAGTTGGGCAATATTCCGCATTGTCATACAATGTTTTTCTATAGCACGACAAAATGCAAGGAAGCCGTGCGGGGCGTTGCTTTTTCTACTCCGCTGACCTTGCTTAGTGCCAGTCATTATTTTGGAACGTTTAAAAAAAATAGAGAAAATTAATTAAAGCACGAGCGTTTTGTGAAAATTACCCGTCTCACCTGAGGGCAGAAACCCGATCCTTTACTTGTTTTCATCTCGGTTCTCGTCCAAACGTAGAAAAGTCGAGCGACACTTACGGGTCGAATTATCTTAGCATTTTTGCGAAATGCCAAATTTTTATAATCGTTCGTGAATTTGGATGGATTTGAAATAGATAATTATATGCTCGAAAGAAAGGAAGAATTGAATAGACTGGACGGCTCGAAATTCTTTTGAAAATATTTTCAGGGCGAACCAAGCAGAAGTAAGCGAAAAATCAGACTCGTGGGAACCGGTTTTTCCTCTCGACTGTTTTATTCTCGAGCTACCAATGGAAGAGAACAATCGCTAGCACGTTCAAAAATAACGAAATAAAAAGAGAAAAAATTACCGTGAATTGTATTGCCTTATTATAGATTGACCCTTGCCATTAAACACGAAGTTCTTTGTCTTGATATCTCTCAAAGTTTCAGAAGTTCTTGGAAATAGCTCGAGAACAAAGAAACGTGAGAGCATTTTTGGATAAAATAAGGGCGCAAAGAAAATCTAATTCACGCTAAAGTTTCTTTCATCCCCCTCCTTTTTTTTGAAACATTTTTTTCACTCGGAGAGAAAAGTTGTGGCTGTTTTGCCATCCTGCGTCTCACTCAATCACCGAAGAGGAGAAAACGCTTCGCTTGTTTTTTGCCTAATTTTCTCTTCTCTCCCAAAGACAATCAATGATTTCATCGTTGATAGCATTATCAAAATCCATTCTGAGCAGTGGCGGTTCTTTCAAGTTGGGAACACTGTTTTTACTCCATTTAAATGTATGTTTAACTGTCGATTCTATTGGGATTCTAGCATCCGGATTTTCCCGATTCTATCAGGATTTGAGGTCAATCAGGATTCAATCCCGATTTCATCAGGTTTTTTGGAAAAATCGGTCGTAAAATCCGGCATCGAGAAAAGTCGGCCGTCCGATCGGATTCTTTTATCGAGCTATTTTCGTAAAGTGCGCCTTGCGTGAAGTGAATTGTAATTTTAATTTTTCACCGCAAAAAATCAGGATTTGGAAAACTTATGAAATCAGGATTTAGCAGTCGCTAATCAGGAAAAATCAGGATTTCCCAAAATGAAAAATAAAACGAGACGCACCGTTCTAGGCGAGGCAGCCTGTTTCACCAAGGATCGATGTATTCAGTGGATTATAATGTAGTAACAGCATTGCTAACTTGCTGGAATCCATACTGACAAAACTAACCAGTCGAGAAGTTTTTGCTGATTGGGCCCCCGGCCCCTGAACTATCGAACTGAAAGAACGAAGACCGGGGAGGGGAAGGCGTCATTCACGCTCCATTCGCGAGCTCGCTCGGAGGGTAGAGGGAAGAAGAACAAGAAGGAGAGAAAAAAACCCGATCGGACGCAACGCTCATTTCGCGTTAGCGAAAGTCCGGCCGCGAGCGCGGTAAGAGGACACGGCATTTAATGACTGTCATTAACGAACAAGGAATAAAAAATCATAAGTTAGATTTCGCGATTCCATTACACGCTCCGCTGAACATTTGAAAAGTGAATTCCGCGACTTTTGAGGTTCCCGCCCGCCCGCCCGCCGCTGAAAAGACGCGCGGCGTTGCCAGCTCACACCTTCACTCGATGCACGATGAAGTGTCCGGAGTTTTAAAATCATCATCCTAGTAGAGAAAAGGAATTCCATGAGGTAGTTCTCAGCAAAATTGCGACAGAAATTTCTTTCGCAATTTTGGTATGATGCTGGTTACATGATGAAAAAATTTCATATTGACCTGTATTGGTGTACTAGTAGATCGACCACATCTTTAGTTCATCAATGCAAACTGCGGTTTCAAACCACATGTCGAACTATATTTTGCAATTAAGAACCTCTCTCTTTTACTTACCAATAAAATCAAACCAATGGAACATACGTCGTTTTCCAAATAAATCGGAAATAGCAGCTGCAAACTGTCAACACCATTTTAAGAAGTTTCAGAAACGCGAGGTGATATTCAACCAGACCACCGTGAGCATCCTTTAGAGCGGTTTTCAATTAAACGCGCCTTCAATTTTGGGGTGATACTATACACAACGCCGTGGAGTTGATTTAGTTGCTTGACCTAACTGAACCCAATCTTAAGCGACTCGGTTCATTGATCGGTATCATTTTGGATTTTAAACTTATATCTGGTCATGGGACATAAGTCGTTTTTATGATGAGTTGGAAATAGTAATTCCCAATTGCAAAATGTAGGTAGTCCAGTTATTCCCCCCAGTGCTTTTTAGCCGTAACGGATTTAATGATTTTTCACCTAGTTGTGGACGTGTTTATGCTAAAAGGAACTATGTCGCAGGCAATCCCTATGCACATAGTTCCTTTTAGCATAAACACGTCCTTTTGATCAACGTGCCCACCATCTTTTAAGTCATCGAATGAACCGCGTTTAACAGGAAGGAACCAATCCACATCAGTTATTGCTAAATTTAACTGGGCAATTTTATTTTTTCACAAAAGAACGTTTGTGAGAATTCCTTTGAAATTGTTAGGAATTTGCTTCGTACTATGCAGAAAATTCACTGAAATTTGCACAAAAATCAGCGCAAGCGTTTTCATGTAAACAATTAAATAACACAGTTTTTGGCAGTAGCTGATGCGACTTGGTTCCTTTCTGTTAATCGCGATACAAATACGACTTTGAATCACGAGGAGCAGCCTTCAAGAGCCGTTTTGCCGTGCTAAGGAAAAACGCCGTATGAACATTCAAGAGCTGCCAAATTTCCTTCGAAAATATGTTTATTTTTGGAGAAGGCTATGGGTATTTTTCCTTGAATTTTTCAGGAAATCTAGGTGAAATTGCGAACAAAATTATCTGAAAAATTAGAGGAATAATGTTCACTAATTTTATCGAAAATTCGTGATTTATTAAAGGAAATTTGGTAACGTCTGAAGGTTCATACGGCGTTCTTCCTTAGCATTCCTTAGCATTCTGGATGCTCATTCTCTCACCTATCAAGCTACGCGTTTTCAAAGTCGAGCATCGTTAATCTCGGGCTTGATCCCAATACAAGCGACAACAACTGGGCAGCGGTCGGCCGTAAGCGGAGGAGCCAGCATATCGGGAGCCGACTCGTAAGTGTAATTATATCTCAGGCTTGTAATTGCGTTCTGGTGGCGGATTCCACCGCGAATTATTAAGCGCCAGAACGGTCCCGCTCTCTCGGTCCCTTTAAACTTTTAACAAGTCATTGCAAAAGCTCCGCCGGCCGGCGCGCTCTCCATTCTCGGCCGCCGAATCCTCCCGCGAGTCATCGTGCCAAGGAGAAACGTCGTATGAACTTTCAAGCGTCGCCAAATTTACTTTGGTAGATCGCGAATTCCCGGGAACATTAATGCATATTTTTCTTCCAATTTTTCAGTTAATTTTGTTCGCAATTATACCTAAATTTCCTGAAAATTTCAAGGCAAAATATTCCTAAATTTACCCATAAATAAACATCTTATCGAAGGAAATTCGGCAACTCTCGAATGTTCATACGGCGTTTTTCCTTAGAAATCATTGTAATAAGCTTCTATACATACGGGAAGAGAGATCTCGCCGTCATCAACTCGACCGCGCCAATTTCTCTGTAGTTTGCCGCCTTTCTTCCGTATATTTATGCGAATCGAGAGTTGTATTACATCGGTAACGTGGTTTTTAACGATCATGGCGTCAACGAACTCAAATGTTGAGAATCGCTGAGATAAGTAGTACTTAGGGACTATGATGTCAATGATACCGGTGATATCACACAGTAAAGTACCTGGAAAATAAGCCAAGAATATTCATAAAACCATGTAGAGTGTGGACGGCTTGAAATTTGGCAAGGTTAGGTTGGATCAGGTTGATTTCTACGTATAGTCTGAAGAAAAAAACAGATCAAGGAAGGATGAAGACAGTCAGATCATCAGGGACCTACGTCACAAAAGCATTACGAGAGTAGGGGGCTCATAAATGCCGAAAAAAGGGCGGTACGTAATTTATGGACGGCCCCTTTCTTCCTTAGCGCAGCAGTATTGGAGTTGCCCTTATTTTATTCGATATCACCAAAAATGGATACCTAACAAACTACTTTTAAAACTTCCCGGAAATTTTAGTTTGGAGCAACGTGGAGAAGGCAGGAAGTGTTTCCCTGTGAGATCCGTAGACACCCTCAGGACATGGTCCCTCCGTGGATTCGGACTCGATTTTCGTTTCATATGCAGATGCGCCATCCTCGACGGCGGTGGACGAGGTACTCTGCCGTCCTAAAGAAGAACCGCCTATGAATATTCTAGAGTTGCCAAATTTTCCTCGATAAAAATAATATAATTTTAATGAAATTCATGCATACTTCTCCTTGAAACTTCAGATATTTTATATTCAATTGCGTATGAAATTGTGTGAAAATTTCGGAAAGAAATATTCACAATCTCCCCAGTAAATTTGCAGGGTGTCTACCGGTCCCCCAAAGTACCCAATGTCCCTGATTATCCCCGATTTTGGAAGGGTGTCCCCGATATCCCCGAAAGTCCCCAATCTTCTTGTTCAGGTCCCCTAAAAATGACGAAAATCGTCCTAAACACCGGCATTTTCAAATCCTCCGGCCTGCAGCGGCGCGGTATAACCAGGAGTAAAAAAACTGAAATGTTGCTTGATTTTTCGTATGTTTCCATCGATTCAATATGTCTGTAAAATTAGTCGTATAAAATACGCCTTTTAACGCTCTAACTAGCTCCCTTTCTCTTACTATTTCGGGAAGAAAGTCTCTGATTTTTTTGAAAAAACACCCATAAAAGCCCCCAATTTTGGTTTTTCAAAACTGGTAGACACCCTGATTTGGTTATTATGGAAGGAAATTTGGCAACATGTGAAGGCTCACACGGCGTTTTTTCCTTAGCACGGCAGTATTTTTGGTCGAAAAGTGAAAATCCGAGAAGGTGCTGTCGGGCACGTTCCGGGGCCGTTTGTGTGGCGCGGCGACCGGACCCAATCCCGTTTCTTGCCCTCTCCTGTGGCGGGAGGTTCGTGCTCCAGCTGGAGTCCCGAGGGCCGAGGGTGGCGGGTGGCGGCGCTGGCCTCGGCGCAGCGGTCGCGGCCGGCCATGCACGACCCAACTGCATTCTTCCGACCGCACAACACACTTGCACTTGCCCCCGCTCGACCCCCGCGCCCACCGCCCCCGTTGACGCTTCCACCGGATATTCACTGATTTTCCCGTCGCTGTAAAGGCAAATATAGCGATTTTAATGTGGCGTTTGGCAATTTTGCATGTTGTCCGCGCGCTGTTGCCGGGCCAACTGTGAAAGTAGCGGAAACTCACTTGGCCTAGTAGAGTCTCTTTATACCCAGAGTTACGACAACTCACTTTTGGTTGGGCTGAAAGTGGCCTAAAAAAAAAATCCAATGGAGAATTTGCAAGGGTCTGAAATTTGATGAATTTCCTGTTTAAGTGGAATCCTCGGAGTGAACTGAACACGAAGATACCCTTGATTCATAAATTGAGCAATTATTAGAGGAGATATGACAAAATAACCGATTCTGCTAAAATACATGTGTTTAAATGGGAAATGCCGCCAGATGACGTCACAAGGCGGCAAATTTTCTCACTTTTAAATCAATTTTTCTCCAATTTCCCATGTCAGAAAAAAATTATGAAAAATACTGCGAACTCAGCTCATTAGGCACTTTCAGATGAAGCAATAAAAAAATTGCGTGCAAATTCTCCATTCTGATTGGTTCTCGCTCATGGAGTCACAAACGAGTGCATCAAGATAGCGGTGACTCGAATGTGAACAAAAATGATGAAAATATTATCTATTTGTGGTTTATCAGGAGTAAATTGTTATTTTCATCGATCCAAAATGAAAATGGATTTAGAAATTATTCACAAACCAATCTCATTTTCTTTATAATTGATCAATTTTGTTGATGCTGTTGTTTTTGGATGACAGACATCGCAGGATTCCTTATCCTTATCCCTCAATATCGTTCGTTTGGGTGCACTCGTTTGTGCCTCCATGGCCAGCGAAGGCCGGCTGCCAGTCAGCTGTTAGTCGAGTTGTCTTAACTCTGGGTATAAAGGGACTCTAACTTGGCCAACAGACTAGAGGTACACTCTGCCGTGCTATGGAAAAAAACCGTATGAACTATCAGCCATCACCAAATCTCCTTCGGCAAATCATGCATTTTCGGGAAAATTCGTTGATATTTTCCCCCGATTTTTGTAGAAAATTTTGTTCTTAATTTGGTCTGAACATTTCAACAGAAAATTTTCATAAGTTTCTTCAAAAATAAATACTTTCTAAGTGAAAATTTGGCAACTCTCGAATGTTCATACGGCGTTTTTCCTTTGCACGGCAGTACTGCACCCATGGAAAAATTAAGTAACCCATCGGCTCAACCAATTCTACACGCCAGGCCTCCTTACAAATTGTGAAGTATTCTGTTCCCATTTACCAGAATTACGGTTGATTAGATGATTACGCTATCTTTTTAGGTTCGCACCAACACCCATACCAAAAAACAAGATCATTACATCCTTCACCCTTTCCTCCCGTGTTGGCGAGACGAGGTAAACACAATGGCGTCGTCCAATGGTGTCTCCGTTCGTCTGAAATGTCTAAGTACGTGACGACTGAACCGATCTTTTTACCACTCGCCAATCTGTAAGATTGAACCAATACCAAAGCAACATCATGTGACTCACAACTCGCACATTGGCACATTTCATTTAACTTGAGAGAGCCGAACAGCTGCTTGAGAGAAATAACGCGGTCAACACAAGAACCAGTCGATGTTAAAACCGACCATGCGAATCCATCTGATGAGCCCTAGAATAAACGCACTCTTATGAGCCTCGGGGCTCGTCCGAAAATAGATCTATTTGGTTTTGAGTTATGAGCCCGCGAACCGGGACCGAAATCGAGCTAATTGAAATTAGTTCCTTTCGGTGTTATTATGCAGTTGGAGCTATGCGTCGCGATGCGACCGCGAGAGCATGAAAATGGCGCCGTCGCACAGTGGATTAGAGAAGTCGGACATGAAATTTTTGACTAAAACTGCAAATATTGATGTTAAATTTGTCAAATTTTGAATTCCAGGGGGTGTACCTGAAAGAAAATTTCACGAGAAAACCGATGAAACCACTTCTAAAACCTCAAAGTTTTGTATGAAGGGAGTTACAAGCTTTAAAAGTTTCCGAATTTTGTCCGACTTCTCTCATTGCCTCGCTCCATTGTGCGTCGGAGCGTGGGAGTGACCAAACAGCCCCGCTGACAGGGACGTCATTCCTGACTATGAGGGGGGGGGGTCGTCGCCTCCCCGCCCCCCGTCGCGTCGGGGCAATTTTAATTACTTGCTTTTAACCTCCCTCAACAGTAATTTTGCCGAGCTATTGGGCGCGATGAACTTTATTATGAAAATTCATTACGTCACCCGGAGAATTTTTCCCTCGCTGCTTTTATTTTCGCGTCTGCTCAAGCTCCTACGCGCGCGATTCCACGATCAGCGTGCCGCGGCGTTGCGTGCTTTGCGATACATCGATTGATCTGATATTTAAACCTATGGAAAAGGATCGAAGAATTGGGTTTCCGCAACGAACGCCTTAAGAATCGATTCTTTGCCACAGCTTCAAATGGGGAAATATCGATAATCGATTACTATCGATTCATCGGTTGATCTGTCATTCAAACCAATGGAAAAGAATCGATAAATTGGGTGTCCGCAACGAACGCCTTAATAATAGATTCTTTGTCACAGCTCCAAATGGGGAAAAATCGATAATCGATCATTCACACGGCTCCACTGCTGAGAGTGCATTCAGTAGAGCTCGAGAAAAATAATGTCGACGGTAGAAAATGAACCCGGGTAACCAGAAAGGAACTTAATCACATCAGACATTGCGATATTTTATCGATTTTTTTTTCTTTTTCCGTATCAGGTGCAGTGTTTTACGGATGTTTTTGGAGATTTTAGGAGATTAGCACGCCACAGAGGAAATCCCCTGAAATTTTCAAAAGAATGTACAATATGGCTCCCCTGTAAAAAAAATAACTCATCCGATAAAATTTGGCATGGCTGATGTGACATCGTTCCTATCTGATTAATCCGGTCCAAATAATGCAGAGGTCATCTATTTCGGCTCGTAACGTTGTATGAGAAACTAACCACTTTCCCACATGAAATTTTGCATGACGTATCTTCTCTCTTCGCAAAACAATTTTTAAAAATTTACTTTTATTTTTTTTTCTTCTTTTTCATTTTCACCCTCATTTTTGAGGAAATTTGAACCGATGTCTTTCTTCTCTCTTGAAAATTTTGCGTTACGTAATTTTTCAAAGTCCCGTAAAGCTGATGAATATTATGCATCGAGAAAAATGGAAATTATCGTTGCCTTCTCTCAGACCCCCGATCTCGTCCCCCAGGAAAAATTTCAGATTCCCCGCGAGGGAGTGGATTTGCGTCTCGGAGCGTATTCAGGGATTTAAAAACTCAAACGTGCTCACTTTTAATTATTTTCGAGCACCTAGATCTGACTTTCAAGATGGCGGATCCCTAGAATTAATCATCGAGCTTATTTGAATACCCTGAATAATATTCGTGGCATGTTTAATAAGGCTCTTCATACCGGGTGCCCAAAAAGTACGTTTTTAACATAGTTCGTTTGGCTTCGTATAGATCTTAGATGCATAAGATGAGGGATGGAGGTTGCTGGAATGTTTTTCAAATGACAAGTCCTTCTTCGATTCGAGGGACTTACAAAATATTTTTAGAGTTTAAATCATAGGGAAACTTTCTGTACAGTTCAACACGTGATGATTTGACATACGATGTTCGTGAAGTTTACCTCAAGCGGGCCGTCCTGTTTAAAATTCTAATCGATGCCCCTAATTAGCAAAATATATCCCTTTCTATATATTTTATCTTTAAGTGTTTGATTTAAAGGGATCATCGTAAAATAGGAGAAAAAAATACTCTTGAAAGCGGATGAGCAATCGGCGAGTTGCAACTCGGAGTTTTTAGTGGTATACGGATATCCGGGGCGTGTATCGACTTTTCAGTCCCCCTGTAAAATCTTATATTTTGCAGAGCAGAAGCGCTTCGACGAAGTCGTTTTACAGAAGCGTTGCAGCCGAAGAGTAATCTGCGTTATAATAGCTGAAATTCCAGGCTGCAATAAATTAGCTGGAACAATATTCGACGTATTTGCTTCCCGCAGCAGACGTTTCTGCGGCCAAATTGATAAGAATTAACGCGCTGCGCCGTTGGTGCCAAATTTCTGGAACTCAGCTGGGCTTCCAGTATTGATTAACTTACTTTCTGCAGCTCTTTTGCAAATTGCAAGGTAAAATTTTCGGATTTTGAAAACCCCTTTTCACAAGAGGTAACATCATGTTAAAAAAAGGGGGGGGGACTCCATAGTTAAAGACTGAAAGATGTGGAAAATCGACGTAATTTGAAGGAATTCAGTTTGTTTGAACTCTAGAAAATTGAGGAATTGAGGGTTACACATTTTCTATGCACTTTTTCTAAATGGGGAAAATTGATGGGAAAGGACGAATATTTTATACCTGTCACGAATTGTAGGTTAATTGTTTTCAGGAAAAAATGAATTCGAAAAAAGAATATTTTGTCCTTCGTGTTACGTATGCTGAGAGATGTTACAACGCAACTAAACTGCGGACATGTAACCTTATTATGTCATCGCGCAATCTCAAAGGAAATCTGTAAATTTGAGTCACATGTTGGCAATTAAATTATAATTTACTGTAATTTCGATGCTTGCTGTCCTAGAACAAAGTTTCATTATTGAGGAAGTTAGCCCGGGGTTGTAGTCTTTTTTTTAAAATTATGGACAGTTCCTATGAACTAAGTTTGAAAATTTTTTAGATTTTGACTCACTTTGACGAATTTTGAACCATGTGCTTACATTGTCAGAAATAAACTAATAAAGTCTCTATCGAAAAAACTTAATTTTTGACTAGTCGAAGTCAGGTACAAGTTCGGTGTTCATATTCCGGGAAAACATACCTCCTCTCAAAATCACGACTCCAATTAATTGTCAAGACGATCCGAGGAAACGCTTAGAACATCGGACCTCGGCGAGAGAAAATTCTCATTTTTCTTGATCGCTTAAACCTTGTCTCCTCGGAGACGCAACCGGGCAATCCCGCTAGGATGACGGATAGCCTATGTCCCAGGGGCAGCCGATGCCGTTAAGCCTCCATCGCGCGGCTCATTGGAGGAAAGACCTCATGTTCGTCGGATCCTCGCAGCGCTTACGCCCTTTCTTAAATAAAGCGTTCAATTTGGACGCCATTCTCTCGGCCAAATTGAGCCGGTCCTCAGTCATGAGTCGGCGAGAATTGAATGCAACATTGTCGGTCTCGGCTTGGCCCGGTCGCCGGTCGGCACCATTGTCCTGTCCTCGAAGAACACTCTCTTAACTGCATTTCGACTTGAGCGACTTGAGCCGCAAAGGCAGCTTATTCCCAAGGAACTCTGGGCTCCCGTCGCGATGCAGTTATGACGTTTTATCGTAGGACGCAGCATTGTGCTCCCGGGAAGTAGATTACTCATCCTTTGAGCGTAATCGCATAGTACGAGGAGTAATGAAGATTTACGGAGCTCAACGAGTCCTAAGGTCAACGAGGACTCCTTTTTAGTCCTCGCGGTTTTGTCCTACGCCTTTGTTCGCGAGCTTTCGAAAGAAAGTTGGTTTTACGGACACTTGCCGCCCGGGCTCTACGACGCGCGCTGTTCTTTGCGCCCGTATCGATTGGCCGAAGAAAGTGTGGAAACCTCTATCTTTTCGATCCCAAATACAAGGAACAGTGGGCCTCTAGACATGGTACGAGTAAAAGCATAACGCTACATGCTTTCTCTTCAAAATATCGGAAAGAAAACTAGTCACACAACGGGGAGGCTGAAAATAAACTCCTTAACAAAGAAAACTTGTTCAATTGTCAAGGAATTTTACCAAATTGTGTCAGGGAAATCCGGGAATCGTCGAGGAATTTGATTTCCCAAATTCTTGAACAATCCTGGGGTCATTTTTGCATCCGTAACTTCAGTTCATACATAACATACGTTCGTTTTTCTGTCGAACAGATGATAACAAGAAAATGTGTTCATTATTACCTCTAGGTAACCCTTCAACCTACAGCCCCGGATGGACGATCAAATTCCGAACCAATTCCGATCAAAGTAGACATGCTGATAACTGATGGTCACCATCAAATTTTTTTCGGGGATTATTTGTTTAAAGTAAGATCAGAATGGAGTGCCACCATTCATCGTTTCCTGCCACAAGAAACATTTCTGCCAAGTTTTCATTTTAAAATGAAGCAAATAAATGAGTTTAAGACCGATGACTCCCGACACTTTGATGCTACTTTGATCGAAATTGGTTCGGGAATTTGATCGTCTATCCAGGGTTTTAGTTTCAAAATATTCCATCAGGAAATCGAACAACGATACCGGAGATCTCACCATCCAACGCGTCGACTTTCGAAGAAAATCGTTCAAGCTCCCCTATCCTCGACATTGTTGTGACCTTGGTATTTCGACGACATTTCTCACTCCCGCATCACACCTCCGTATCTTGCAACTTCCCTCTCCCGCTGAAATACGAGCAAATGGCGTCTCAGCCCAAATTTTCACGCAAAAACGTGCTTTCCATGAAAAGAATAGCATTCAAAGGTTAAAGTTGAGCGAAATTCATCTCCTTTTTCATTATACGCGACGGCCGGATTGTTACGGATCGTTGCAGGTGGGCAGGATTTAGTAATAGCTAAGGAGATTGCAAGGAAAGTCATATAGCGTCGACGAGACTGCAACGGGTGCGAATTATCGTCGACTCCGGTCGTTGATCGTTGACTCCCGTTGATCGTTTCGCGCGGCGTAATGACGTCACACGGCGCACAGTGGATCGAGTCAATCAGAACGGTCGGGCATAAAATTCTTTACTGACACTGCAAATTTTGATGTTCATTTCGTCACATTTTAAATTTCGAGGGGTGCTTTCGGAAGAAAATTTCACGAGAAAACCATTGGAACCACTTTTAGAACCTCAAAGTTGTGTATCAACGGTGCTATAACCGTTCAAAGTTTCCAAATTTTGTCCGACCTCTCCTATTGACTGGTTCCATTGTGCGGCAGGAAGCTGGCGCGTTAAATTCAAACGAGGCGCCGCGCTCGTAAAGCGACGGAATGTCTCGTCATCAACGCCCAAGTTGTTGCATAACGGCTACCTGATCCACTTGGTCGCAAAGGTCATCCCTCCCGGGGCGCCGCCGGGCGTCAGATTCAAATGTCACGTCCCGAGATGCCGCCGTGAACTTGGCGCGCGAGTCTTCGTCGTAATTAATAAATGCACGTATTAACGCCCCGAGTCTTAGTTCAGGGAGCTAATATTCTTAGCCTTTAATAAACACCACTTTTTTCTCTCTCATTAAAATGGGTAATTTTATGGGCGTCTTCATAATGCGCGGTCAAAATTTAATAGACCGTATTCGATAACGGTTCGATGTATCGTTTGGTTCAAAACAATAGAACATAACCTCAAACCAAACTGTAAGGATTTTAATTGGATAAGCTGAAAATGAGAAATTTCCTGACAATCTCACTTTGCATTGGCATTTGGTACTCAAAAGAATAAAAAATCTGTTTCAAAAGATCCGTTCTCTCAGATTTCTGAATTTACTTTTAAGGCTATGTTTATGTTTTGAACCAATCGATATCGATACAATCTCACCCGTTTGATGTATCGAATACGATCTATAGTAGAATCAGGTGAGGAATGGGCGTAGTAGGTAGAAGCCAAGGTGAAGAAGAGGGCAGTTTTGTGTTATTCAGAACTGCTGCAATCTTTAGACAAATCAGAAATTGGACAAGATCCTTCCGTGCGCCTTCGTTTTTTCGTCTATACCCAGTGGGTTGATTATTGAAATTGATAGACAAAGCAATAGACAAAGATAAAAAGAAGGATTTGGAGGGATCCTATTGGTAGAAGCGGGTAGTTGCAATCGACAAAGGAGGTAGGTAATAGACTAACTAACGGCAACCCACGAGAGACCCGACAGTCCATTCCCCATATCATTTCCCCCCTTAGTCTATGAGAACCACCCATTTCAACCATAGGATTGCTTTATACCCCCTATGTCTTCTTTGTCTATAGCTTTGTCTATCAATTTCAATAATCGGCCCGCTGGCGAAGGGACGTAACTGCACTCCAATGTTGCCGAATTAAGGCAATGGATCAATGTTTTTACCGAAACAGGACCGTGCAATTGTCTAACTGGAAACATGAGCGCTTAATTTTTAATTTTCTAGTATCCTCATCGGCGATGACGGGCCGCATCGTTTCGGTTCGACTTTCATTCTGCCGTGCTAAGGAAAAACGCCGTATGAACCTTCAGGCGTTGCCAAATTTCTTTTGATAAAACGCAAATTTCCGGGTGCACCTATGAATATTTTCCTCCCAATTGTTCAGATAATTTTGTTCGCTATTTGACCCGAAGAATCCGAAAATTTAAAGGAAACATATTCATAACTTTCCTCAAAAAGAATAATTTTATCGAAGGAGATTTGGCAACTCTCGAATGTTCGTACGGCGTTTTCCCTTAGCACGGCAGCGCACGGATCCATCGAAAAATGTGGAATTTTTTTAAAGAGGAACAACGATTTCAAGTGTGCTCGGTTTATTATCGACAGGCTCCCAACTCTTGCAGCCACTCGCTACGTCACATTGAAAATGTTGAAATCCGACGTCATCGCAAAACAAAACTTGTATTTTTTCTCTCTAACGATTGGCAATCCAGTCTAGATTATATAAAAGCAGAAAAATCCCTACCCTCCGCGATAGTTGCGCTTGCTTACCTTCATTAATCAACTAAATTGTCAGATCGGAGTGAAACCCCGGTTTTTCCGCACGGCGAAATGTGGGCCATAAGCTCTTCCTTTCTGAAACGGACTTAGTCCGTTTTCCGATGGACCCTCTGGCACATCGGAATACCAGAGCAATAGGGTTCAACTGAAAATGGACGTGATCCTTTTTAGGAAGATCTCGTTTCCTCCACCATACCAGTCGCGCAGTCGTTCCCAGTATTCTCGCCGGCCGCTGCCGCGGCGAGTGGCTTATGCTAATTCCCGCGACCTCCGAAACGCATTCATTTTATCCCTTGATTTATAGCTTTGATATTCTCTAATCCAATTTTCTCCTCTCGTGCGTTTCATTGTTTTAATTACGTTTTGTTTTTGTTTGTTGCAGGTCGGTCGAGTGCACTTTGAAATCCTCTTTCACCACCTCCGAGTCCTCCCGCTCGCTTCAGTAACGTATTAATGCCTTTGCCTTCCGTATTTGCTCCCGTAGAGTTTGCACGTCTCCGTGCCATCGAGAACTCATACATTACAATCGCAATAATACAGACGCAGCATCATTCATTTTTATTTATTTATTTTTATTTAATCGTATTAGGACGAAAACAACCTTTGTTTCCACTACAAATGTCAGAAAATGCGAGTGTCCGAAAGTAGGGAAAATAAGGCCCCGGAAATTGAAAACTGTCGAATGATCGTTATTCTCACATACGAGGTGTTTCTACTCAGATTTCCACTTTAAATTTCAGACAGTTTCCCACCCCCTCCTTGTAGATGAACAACTTTACCGTGTATGCATAAAATTATACGGGACGTTTCGTTTAGCTTTGTTTCCGTTGTTTCCTTGTTTTCTTTCTGTTTCGGTTTCGGGCTGCCTGTTTATGTCTTTGTTCTGCTGGACCTGTATGTCCACTTCACCCCTCCGATGTGCGACACTCGTTATCTATGTATAGATAGACTAAATAGAAAGACTAAATATAGATGGAATAGAATAGACTTATAATAGACTAAAGGCGCTCTAGCGAGTGAAGTCACTGAAATTTCTCTATCAAACTCCAAATCAGATTTCCTCCGATCCTCATGCAAATAAAATATTCCTCGATGAACGGTAGGCAACGAAAGCGGCTCCGCTGAGTTGATATTGCATACACTCCGGATTGTAGGCGTCGGGAAATTTGCAGTCGGCGCTGACGCTGATGCGCCCGAGTTGTCGGAGAGCAACGGAATTTCATTTTCCGACGGAAGGCGAAGGACCGTAGGAGGTTCTTTGCCGCCGGTCGCAAAATTGATGCGGAACCCAAGGAGAGGGGAGAGAATTTCACCCTCCCCCCGCACCCGCACCCCCCACCCGTAGCACACTGGGTATATGACTTGAAAATCTGGCAAAAACACTCCGACAGCAGCCGGCTAATTGTAAAATCGTTGAAAAACAAAGCGATAAACGAAGATGACAAAGAGGACATAGGATGATCCTATATTGGTGGAAGCGGGTGGCTGTAATGGACAAAGAAGGTATAGGCAATAGACAAACTAACGGCAACCCACGAGAGACCCTATAGTTAGTCCATCATCTACCCCCTTAATCTATGAGAATCACCCATTTCAACCAATAGGATCGCTCCAAACTCCTCATGTCGTCTTTGTCTTTAGCTTCGTCTATCAATTTCAACTATCAGCCCGCAGAAGCCGCTCAATTATGAGTTCTAAGTGCACTTTTTTTTCGAATACCTGAAAACTTTACATGAGATAGAGTACTTGACACAGTCAGAAAACTGTTAGAAAAGTCAGAAGAAAAAACAAAATAAGCCAAAAACGAAGGCAACATTTCCCGGAGTGTATTATAATAAAATCCTTTAACCCTGTATAATGCATGGCAAAATAAACACCGAAGTTAGTAAATTTAATAACTCCACTGCAAAATTGCAAAATTGACTCATACAATTAAATTTTTTCACTAGAGGGCGCCTGTGCAATTTTTTTCCAAAATTCTTCCGATTTTTTTGAAATATTTAGTTCAGAATGCCCAAGATTCCCCCGGTGATAATGCAACTTTCGCATAGAAATTTGGCAACATTGCAATGCAGTTACGTTCTCTCGTCAGGAGAACGACGAAATGTCATGTCTGATCCCTTCAATGGTTCGTATTTGCGCGTCCGTCCGTCGCACATTGAATCGAGTCAATAGGAGAGGTCGGACAAAATTTGGAAACTTTAAACGCTCATAATTCTGTTTGTACAAAATTTTGAGGCTCTAAAATTGCTTCCATTGGTTTCCTTGTGAAATTCTTTTCTAGTAGCGCCCCTTGAACTTTAAAATGCGACGGAATAAACATCAAAGTTCGCAGTTTTTGTCTAATATTTCATGTTCTACTTCTCTAATTTACTCGATTCACTGTGCGTCGATGTGATTCCCAGGTTCCGGGTAAAGGCCTAGGTGCCCCTACGAGTTATAAGCGCTTGTCAAAAGTGAAACACCAATAGGCGAGGAGGATTTCGATAGCTCGATAGTCGAGTGATCGAAATCCTCATTGTCTATTCTGCCGTGCTGAGGAAAAACGCCGTATGAGCCTTCAGGCGTTGCCAAATTTCCTCTGGCAAATCACTGATTTTCAGGAAAATTTTTGGATATTTTTCTGCCAATTTCTTAGATAATTTTGTTTATAATTTAATCTAGAGTGTCTGAAAATTTCAAGAAAAAATATTCATAACTTTCCTTAAAAATGAACATTTTATCCGCGGAAATTTGGCAACTCTCGAATGTTCATGCGGCGTTCTTCCTTAGCACGGCAATATTGGTGCTTGACTTTCAACAAGCGCTTACAGCTCGGAGGTATATCTGCCGCTTCGAAGTTTGAAAAGTTTCCATTTTTGGGGAGGATTTACAAGGTTTGGCCAGTTTTCAACGGGAATACGAGAGTGTGCGCCGGTCCCACTCGACCTCCCCGCGGGCCCTGTCGACCCTTTAATCCCGGCGAGGCGTCCCGACGCGCGTGTCCCCCGCCGAAACCGGAAGCGACTCGAATCGCGCCGAGGTGGATTTTTCGCCGGGGCCGCGACCGGGGCGGGCGTGTAGGCAGGAGCGCGGAGTCGGCGATCGGAGCGGGGTCCGGAAAAATCGGGGCACGCGGGGGCGTCTGTTTGAGCACGTGGCAACCCCCCGTCCTCGGAGGGGGGGCGTCGCTTTTCCGAGGGGGGAATCAATTCGAGATCCCGTATTTCCGGGGCGGTTCGCGCTCGGCGCTCGCGGTCGCGCTTGCGGTGACAAGCGCGTGGAATTTTAAATGGACGTATTTCTATCAAACGGAACTATGTGCATTATGACGTGAGCCCTGTTATGCACATATTCTTATGGATCCCAGGGCTCATGTCTCAATGCACATAGTTCCGTAAGGCAGAAATACGTCCGAATGTTGCGAGGATTTCCCGCGAATACCGCGCTCGTGAATCGCTGCATTTCCTGTTTGGGAATTACAGAGGCGAGTTTCGGTCGGGAAATTCGGACGTTGGAAATTCCTGTTAGTCCACTGAGCTCGTTATCAGTTTTATTATTATTCGAATTCCTGGAAAATGTGTGAGTGTCAGAGGATTCATCGAATGAAAGAATTTTGACATCTCTCTTTTTTTTTAACATTTATTTTTATTTTCGTATTTCTATTACGTTTTACTAGTTCACACAACCGCTAGAAAGAAGGACCCGGAAACAGGGTTGCCGAAAACTGGGAAATGTCTGGGAATTTTAAGAAGTCAGGGAAAAACGGGAAATGTCTGGGAAATCGACGAAAATGTCAGAGAAAATTTGGGAAATCCTTTATTTGCTTTCTAGGATGGGTTTAAGGTTTAGAACTACAAATTTTGCCTGAAAACTATTTTCAATTATGTCTTCTTAAGAGAACATCTGTCACACCTTCCATTGTCATGGAATTCCACAAAAATGTGTCAGAGAAATTAGGGAATTGGCAGGGAATTTCATTTTCTAAATTCTGTGGCAAACCTCTGGAAAATATACTGTAAATATTGTAATGATTGATGATCGGTTGTATGTTTTTTTTTCTTCGTATAGCTAACGTTGAACAAATACGATGACCTCGACGTCAAATTCGAAATTATTGATAGAATAATATGTTCCCTCCTTTGACTCTAATCGCTGATTCGCCCATCGTGAAAATGACCGAACGATTGCCATTTCAGTTCGCAAGGAAGCGAAAAATTTCAGATAATGATCTTTGAAACCGGTGAAAGAGTAATTTCCCTTGTATTACATCCACGAAGTCTAAAACGGAAGCCAATCAGAAATCGATTCCTTTTGGCGTAACTCATCCTTTGAAGAGATTCTATTTCTCTGTGGCCATTGGCCAATCCATTTAATCTTTTCTGGAAGACTTTCTGTCTCCCACCTCGCGGACACGTCCTCTATCTTAGAACCGACGCGCGATCACCATGCGCTGCGCTGCACCCTTAATTTCTTCCCCCCGCGATCGGAAATATTTAGCCCTGATTGCCCTGAAAAAGGATCTTTTGTTGTCACAGCCGCGCGTTACCCCGAGCTGGAAATTCGAGCCGATATAAAAGGTTATCCAAAGCTCGTTCTGGGAAATTCGCCGCGACATGATGGAAATTAGCGATCGAGGCGCTTCGCTGCAACTTGCACTTTACTATCCTCCTCGCGATGTTGCCAAATACCTTGGACCCGGTCACTTCGAGGGTGGAAATCGGAGGGATTTACGCACGATCCGGCATCGTGGAAAAGCTCCAGGGCGGATGCGAAGGAGCGGCTCATTAACCAGAGCTTTTGAGCTTTTCAGGTCGCGCTCGATTTCGGCGCTCGGGAGCTCGGGAAAATGAGCTGGAACTTTTCGTTTGTGTCACCCCGGCCCCGGCCCCGGCGCGCGCCCGGCGGAAGGATGAAAGCGGCCGGGCTTTTTCTCGGAAGCTGCTGAGCTGAGCCCGCCATCGTATGCGAAATGCGAGCGCGAGTTCTCATCATGTTGGCGTGCGTAAACTGTTGCTTCGGGCACTTGCTCGCTCCGCCGTCGACTTGCATCTAATTTGCGGGGCTGTCGCGGTCGCTTAAGGCATAGATACACACGGCGATTAATCGCCGCGAGTGAGAGACGAAAGCCAATGGAGAGTCTCGATTTCGATACATCGACGTCAATGGATCGAAATCAAGGCTCTCCGTTGGCTTTCGTCTTTCACTCGCGGTGATCAATCGCCGTATGTATCTAGGCCTTAAATCCATGCCCAAAGTTTCGCGAGAATCGCCATCAAACTCCGCAATTTTGCTCAGATCCTCACCAGTTGCGTGGTGTGCTTTGCGATGTATCGATTGATCTGTCATTTAAACCTATGGAAAAGGATCGATTAGGGTGTTCGCAACGAACACCCTAATAATCGATTCTGTATCACGGATTCAAATGGGGAAATATCGATAATCGATCATTCACGCCACGCCACTGATCACTGATCCTCATCCTCCGGCCAAAGTATCACAAGCGCCATGCAACGTTTCAAAATCCCGCAGCCATTTTATTTTTTTTTTTACATAGAAATTGTTCAATGAAGCTGTCAGAAAATTTCACTGAATTTTCATTGTGCTGTTGATAAATTTAAAAGAAATTTTAAACCAGATTCAACCAACAATTTCTTTGTAAAAAAATAAAATGGCGGTGGATACTTCGAAACGTCGCATGGCGCTTGTGATACTATGGCTGCAAGGTGACAACCTTAGGATTCCTCTGCTTTGGTCTCACAAATCAGGGATTCTAATATTTCCTCTGGCTGCTCCTATAGTGGCGACACAAGCAACCGAGCGGAGCGTTGCGAGTTCACGGCTTCACGCCTCGCGCCATCGCGCCTTCAAATTTGCAGATGCTACACGGACATCCATCAAGTACGAATAGTTGTATCTCTGCGCCGTCATCAACGCTCGACCGCTCCCTTGCTCTATTTCTACAGGGTGTACCAACTAAGTGGCGACAAACTTTCAGAGGTTGTTCTATGGCTCAAAACATGCAGACAAGTCCGTTACCGTTGAACACTACGGTAAATTATGTCTTTTTAACCAGCTGGTACATCCATAATTATCAGAAAATTTTACCAAAATGTGTTAAGGAAATCAGGAAATATCATTTTCTAAATTCTATGGCAACCCTGGCTCAAGCTGCCTTCTTTGGATACTCTCAACCAGAAATGATTCAGAACTCTTGTCTTGAATTTGTTTGCATTAGTTCCGTCTAATATTTAAATGCCCTATAGCTTTATACACGCTATTTGTCGGGTTACAATAGTTTCGAGGCAGATAATTGATTAAAATAATACAGGTCTTTCAACGAGTTAGTCCAGTACTCAAGGCCTTGAATGCAGCACCTTGTCCAAGTCCAACAAGAGCTCAAATTACTACCGTATGTATCATGTTCACACGCAAGGCTCCTTGCGTGCATGCGAATCGAGTGAATCTGCTACGATCATGCTCAAGAAACAGCCGCTGCTACGCATCACCGACGTTTTAACTGCACAAATTATTAAGTTACCGACACACTTCCTGTAGTATTTATTAATCGCTTTTTTCTACTCCCATTGTTTTCGTTCCCCTAAATTTTACGTTTACTCAACGAACATAAATGTAGAACATGTATACACGTATGAATAGGAACCTCAGTACACAATAACTAACAATTATATCCGTCTCTGTCGTGGTTAATGTTACGATATTCCCCCGTCAAAATGTAAAGTTCCACCCTCTTCCGCATTTTAAAGGAATTAAACCGCGCTCTGCTTTCTATTGAGGATTTTTTAGAGGGTTCTCCGTGGAACAACAAAATCCGATTCTTCTGTCCAGCTTGGCAAACATCGCTTTAAACTGACAACTCAGCCCTGTGATCAACGTAGATCATTTCGTCGACTCTTTGACCATCCCTGTCCCTCGTACCCCTTTGCAAGATACTCACGAGACTCCTCTAACNNNNGGGGCTTGGCCCCCCCCCCCCCCCAAAAAAAAACAAAAAAAAGTCAGAAACTGAAAAAGCTTGATATCTTAATAGCTGGACAAATTATTTTCTTCTGAAAATATGTACTGAAAAAGTTTGATTTATAATACCTGGGAAAATTATTTCTTTCTGAAAGTATGTTTCGTTTTTCAAAGAGAGAGGCTTAAATAAGACCAGGCTTGATCCCCTGGCTCGTCGTAATACCTCGTAAGAAAACGCAGACTCCCTCCCCCCTCGTCCCCCTTAAGTAACTTGAAGGACCCAAGGAAAAGCGTGGGTGTACACTTGTACAGTCGTATTTTGTTCTAGGGTTCTTGTTCGCAATTTACTCACAGCAAATATCAGAAAAATATCAAGAAACCTCTCGTATTGTTCTCGCTAGCAGCCCCCGGTTTGGGAATGCGCGGGGGCGTGCTACCGGCTACCCCTTCCTGGACCGTGGAAAAATTTTCCGAGACGATGCGTTGGTGAAAATCGAAGGCTCTCCCTACAACCGCCACGCAATAATCCTTCCCCGGATTTCCGCTAGGAG
>NW_017547295.1:4140756-4154397 GCF_001854935.1 Bemisia tabaci
CCCCCCGCACGGCCACCCCCGCCCCGGTCATCCTACGTTTCCATGGCAACCCAACCGCGTTATTAGATTTATTAGGTTTCGGGGAGCTGTGCCGCGGCGCGGCGTGCGGTCACCGCGCCCGTGTTGTCAAATAGTGCTGAAATTTCAGCACTTCCCCCATTTAAACCCATGCAAAATATCTGCACTCAATTGCATAATCTGGCAACTTTGCCGCGCCCGTGTTGCTGTTCGGGGTGACCCCCTGAGAATACAAGGAATTTTAACGTTAATATTACCGAAAATTGAGTTCTTTTTTTTATCTTGCTCTCTTCAAAATTTTGAAAATGAGAAACATGTATTAAGATTTTCCTCGATAGGTATCTTTGATGCTCTTTCAAGTCGCCTGATTCAAGTCAGAGCGATCAACGTGATCCGTCAAAATCGCTTTTCTAAGATAAGAGCTCGTTTTTTGTTTCCTCAAATGAAACAGGGTTGCCAGAGTCAGGGAATACCGGGAAAACCAGGAAATGTCAGGGATTATTAAAACATCAGAGAACGTCTTGGAAAACCTGGAAACGTCAGGGAAATTTTTTTAATTTTCCTTTATCCGCTCTCTAGAATAGATTTGACTCTAGATCAACAAGTTTTGTTTGGAAACTATTTCAAATTATGTCTTTTTGGCCATATGACATGCCCTCAATTGTCAGGGAATTTTACTCAAATATGTCAGGGAATTTCATTTTGTAAATTTTGTGACAACCCTGATAAAAATGTGTGTTCCTACCAATATAAGGTCTGGCCTTAAAATGATGAGAAATCCCAGCGGAACTATCTAATTTCCAGCCATTACCAAAATGTCGAGCCTTCAACAATTCAAACGCAATGCTCTTCATCCTTCAAAACTCTGCATCCACCATCCTCTCTCATAAATCCTCATTTTTGTGCCTTCTTTAGTCTGAGGTGAAGCACAGTTTTCTCAGCTCATCTGACGCATTAAAATACGATGTGGCAACTGTGCTTGACCCCTTCCGCGGCCGGTCACCTGCCGAGTTTAATTGTAAGTTCGGATCGACCCCGCTGAGGATGCTATACGCGCTCCTGAATCCAAGTAACTATTATGAAGAAAATTCGAAAAGTCCATCGTCTGGCAACCTTGCTCCCATATGCATTGCCACATTTATTCGTAAATAAATTTTCGTAATACATAAAAATTTTGTTGGTGTGCAAGGCTGATCTCATGGTAGTTCCTTCATCTGGACCAGACTTTTCTTTAGAAATAAGTATAATTATTAGCATGAGCATTGAAATGTTCTTTCCTAAGGTAGTGCATTTTACATTTTTTTGATAAATTAACTAAATGCATATCAATGAAAGACAATTCATTGAGTTAGTTAGTCAGTTGATTACGACTGTCAGCAACCAGGCTATTTAGGTCGGAGACCAGGAATTCTCTTGAATTTTAAGATTTATCCGTTTAAAGAGCTTCAAAATATCGGCATTTACTTTTGGATCATCAGAGCTTAAAGGATGGATGTTTGGAAGGAGGTAATTTCGAATTTTGATGTGTGATTTTCTCATTTCACGAATATAATTTTTTTGGCATTCAAGCGAAAACTACTTGAAATTTAAGGTTTTTCGCGCGAGATGAAGGACGAACGCAGAGTCCACCTTTATTTCACCATTTTCTACTAAAACGCAGAAGAGGGCGGATACAATGGCGTTATTTCGCAAATCTGTTGAGGTGGGTGCGTGGGTAAAAAGCTTTGCGTGTCCGACCTTTCAGAGGCAGCAAGTGAATAAGTCAATCGCGGAAAACTTCTCCGAAACTCGAAAAGGTCAGAATCTTTGAAAGGAAAAAAATATGAAAACTTGATTAAAGAGCTTGTCCAATGACCCACGCTTCCGTCAGCACACCGAAGAGGGCGTTAAACTTTGTGTCGCGCATTTTTAAAACCTTTCTCGACCCCTTGTAATGCTGATTCCGAACCCTCTCCCTCGTGAATTGCGTAAACAACGTTTGTGAAATTCGGCCCCGTACAGGGCCGGATTAAGGGGGTGGCCAAATGGGCCGCGGCCCATGGCGGCAAATCAAGGGGGCGGCAAATTTTGCAATTTTCTAAAAAAAAATCGAATTTTGAAAAAAATTACAAACGAGAAAAGGCGACAAAATCTCCCATTTCCTGAGAGTATAATCATTTCTAATTTTGTTGTCTTTTAGTGATAAAAGAGACAGCACCTTTCATTAATCAAGTTAAGAGAGAAATCAAACACGCAATTTGGCCTGGAACGGAGCGACTTAGAGTTAAATGATGACGAGGAGGACTTGAGATGAAAAGGAGAAGCCCTCAGCGCGGCGCGGCGGTCGGCATGTAACACATATTAGCGCCTACAAGACTGCACGAATACTTCACGCCTTGCATCAAACACAGTGCGGTCACTGCGCTCGCTGCGGTCAGCGTGAAACGGATAGCGCCTACAATAGTGCATGAATACTTCACGCATTGCGCCAAAGACAGTGCGGTCAGAGTGAAACGCTTAGCGCCTACAAGACTGCGTGAATACTTCACGCATTGCGTCAAACACAGTGCAGTCTGCGCGGCGCGGCGGCGGAAGGTAAAATCATTCAACTACATCTATGTTTGTTCTTTCATAATTTGTTCGTTCATTTCTTATAAATGGAAGGCCTTGTCCACACAGAGATAGGTTTACGGAACTTAACTTTCGCGCAAAGTTCCGTGAACTCTTGCTAGTAGTGTTTACAGGGCTTTCCCAAAAAATATGTCAAACACGAGTAAACGATTCTTATGCACCCCTCCCCCGCTGGCACGCTTACTTGATGGTTTTTATTGGTATTTCAAAACGAATGAGAAGGGGACGGCAAAATACAGGCGGCCCATGGGCGGCAAGTAGGTAAATCCGGCCCTGGCCCCGCAACCACTTCTTTTTCAATAGTACACCATTTCCCAAACTTTCTTTAATATGAAAAATGATGGACAGGCACATCTGGACCGTTTTGCAGAAAGGAACCAAGCCACATCAGCTTTTGCCAAATTTAACTGGGCAATTTAATTTTTAACCAGAGAGCATTTGTGCGGATTTCTTTGAAAATTTGAAGGGATTTGCTTCGCGCTATACAGAAAATTCATCGCTGAAATTTGCACAAAAACCCGCACAACGGTTCTCATGTAAAAATTTAATTACCCAATTACATTCGGCAACAGCTAATGTAACTTGGTTCTTTTCTGCTTAACGCGGTCCAATTGACACATTTCTACGTTGACCTGAAACATCCCTTCCGTTGAGTGAAAATTGGATCAATTTCAAACCTCTGTCAGATCAATCCAAAGAGTGTGAAGACTGAATAAGTTTGGGTGAAACAAATCAAAGTTTTTGTTTACCCAATACACCAACAAAGTTAGACAATCCAAGTATCGGTGCATGAGCACCTCTCTTCCGTCGCACCGCGCACTCAAATCTTTGCGTGTTTCTTTCAAATGCAATTTGCAAAAGAAATATCCGTATAAGTATACCTGCAAATAATACTCCGCTTGTACTTGAGCGCCTACGAAGTAAACTCGAACCTCGATATCATAAAGTAGACGGTTGATCGGTGTAGTATAACTTGAATGCAATTATTTCGTATACAGGTTAATGTTATAAACTTATCAAAAGTGCCCATATGAACGTTATATTCACTGTTAGAGCAGCCCTACCAGTCTCGAAGACATTCTACCAATTAAAATTTCCCTATAAGGTTATCAGGTCTCAACGTATCCGACGTACATCGAACATCACTCCAAGTGAAATTACATCAACGGATGTGTGTTTCGCGTCTGCGCACGGTCTGGTACTTTTTTAGACCTCCTTTCGCGAATTTGGCTCGGATTATCTCTGTCGGAAGAACGAATGTTGCCCTGTCGATCCCGTCGGTCGAATCGTTTTCGCACGTGGGTTTTCGGTACCGATGCGGCCATCAGTCAGCCCATGTCCGTTCGCTTATCGATTTCATCCGTTTATTTGCTCCCTTTATTTTAATGATCGCCGTCATTAAAATGAGGATTTCTGCGACGTCAATCCTCGATTCCGCGCGTCCCACGGACCCGACGCACAGTGGATCGAGTCAATCAGAGAGGTCGGACATGAAATTTTCAACTAAATTTGCAAATTTTGATGTTTAATTCGTTACATTTTGAATTTCAAGGGTTGGTTATGGAAGAACATTTCACGAGGAAACTAACGGACCCACTTTTAGAACCTCAAAGTTTTGTATGAACGGAGTCATATGCTTTTATAACTTCCAAATTTTTTCCGACCTCTCCCATTGGCTAGATCCACTGCGCGGTGCGCGCGATCAGAACGGAAACCCGCCTACTCTGCTGCGGTAAGGAAGAAAGCCGTATGAGACGCTGGACCTTGCCAAGAGTCCTCCTGATATTGGTTGGGTGTAAGAGAAACTTACAAATATTTTTCGTCTAATTTTCAGAGAACTTTCCCCGCAATTTAATCTGAAGTTTCCAAAAATTTCGAAGATACCCATTCATCATTTACCTTGAAAACATGGTATCCAGGATTCGAAAATCCGTAGAGATACCGGGATTTGTAAGGGAATTAGAACGATCGGGGAAATCAGGGACTTAGTTGAGGTATCGGTGCTGATATACCCGGGCATTTCTTCTCTTACCGCTCCAACATGATTTTTTTTTAAATTCGAAAGAAGAAGATCCGAACTTTCTGAAAATTCCAAGGATTTATATCCGTAACCTCGTTTTGAACAACCACCGAATCAGGAGAACGGCAACCGTGAAATATTAGCGGATCCAGCAGATTGGCAACATCGTTTTTTCTCGATTCAAACCTATGGAAATTTATCGATTTTTGTAGGGGCCAGCTGCTCTGTCAAGAATCGATTATTTAACATAGGTTTAAATGGAGGAAATCCGGTGTCGCCAAATTGCTGGATCCGCTGCCGTGGAATGTGTATAGGGCGTTTTTCTCCGACATGGCACCGCTAGACGCTGAAAGTACGCCAATAGTACTTTCCAAGTCGGAAAAACGGTGACCAGAGACCGCGGCCCGAATCCGCGCAGTAGCGTGGCGTGCTTTGCGATTTATCGATTGATCTGCCATTTAAACCTATGGAAAAGGATCGATTATCAGGGTGTTTGCAATAGGCCCCTTAATAATCGATTCTTTACCATAGCTTCAAATGGGGAAATATCGATATATCTCAAAGCACGTCACGCCACTGAACCCGCGCGATTGCAAATTAGAAAAAATCCCATTGAAAAAGTTTGGAGTTCCCGCGATTGAACTTGCGATTCGGCGACTGCGCAGAGTTGTAGCGGGCACCGCGTTTATGGTAACCTGTCGGCAGACGTTCCCACTGAGGCAGCGATATCCAGCAAAAGACGGATCGGTCTTTTATGGATTCCTGTCCACTCTGATTGCGGTGGCGCGGAGCATGTCCGGTCCGACCATCGGACTTATTTACCGGGTCGGCCAGTCTCTTTCCCGGTCGTATCATCGCCGGATTCCCCCTCCGCGGCGGATCTTGATGTTGAAGATTTTAGAACACACATTCAATCCCTACCATATGTTCACTTTGTTTGTTTTCCATTACCCAGTCTCTGGTCATAGGAAGTCGCTCTGCCGGGTATCAGAGCGTGAAAATGGTGAAGGGTTCTCACCCTCTCCCTACTCAACTCCTCTTTTTTATCAACCCCTCACCTTTTTCCATGTTTTTAGTTTTTTCTTTTTCACACCTCTAAAGTCGGTATCTAATCACCTGTAACCTACTCTCTACACTATCACACTAGTCTAAAGTTGGCTGCAGGTGCTTAGACACAAAGCCATAAAACAACAGAAAAAAAAAAAAAAAAAAAAAAAAAAAAAAAAAAAAGATTTTAGAAATCTTGACTGAAAGCGGTAGGTAATCTGGATCGTCTTGGAATCCGGATGACTGAATCCCCAATTTTCCGCTGGACGGCATAAAGTTGAAGCTTTTTTGGCAGTGCCATTAGGCAACAAAAAACGAAAAAAGAAACAAAAAGCGCCGTGTGCACGGTCGTCACTCTCGTATCAGGGTGTCTAGCATCAGGATTTTCCCGATCCTATCAGGATTTGAGGTCAATCAGGATTGAACCCCGCTTTCATTAGGATTTGAGGGAAAATCGGTCGTAAAATCAGGATTTGAGAAGAGTCGGCCGTCCGATCGGATTTTTTTATCGAACTATTCTTGTGAAGTTACAACCGTCAATTTTTCTCCTAATTTTTCTCCGCGAAAAATCAGGATTTAGCAATCAAAAATAAAAAAAAACCAGGATTTCTCAAAATGACAAGAAACTATACCTCCGTTTTTGAAATTTGAATAATGAGGACACGAGCGACAGTATCGGTCTCAAAATCAAATATAGGTTCTAGTGACTTCAATAATGCATTTCGACCCAGGCTCCTCTGTGTTATTCGAAACAAAGGGATAGAGTGCGCTTTAAGCGAGTGCACAGTGCACACCGCTATGCTCAGCGCCAGCGCGGAAGAAGACCAGGAGTTCTATATTTTTATCCGCAGTTACGTCCCAATGCGGGCTGTGGAAAACGCGAGGGAAAACAGGAACAGAAAATGTATGTGTGTTATACCAATGTCCTCTCCGGTCCAGTTTGGTGCTCGATTTTCCACCATCTTTCCACTCTCAACAGATCTAAATGCTTCGACTGATTTTGAGATTTCTTGATAATCCTCAAGATTCTACAGGGTGTCTAGCGTCAGGATTTTCCCGATTCAATCAGGGTTTAATCCCGATTTTATCTTGATTTGAGGAAAAGTCGGCCGTAAAATCAGGATTTGAGAAAAATCGGCCGTACGATCGGTTCGATTTGGTCCATTAGCGTGTATTTACATTTTCATCGATTCACACTTGTTTTTCATCTTTAGAACTTAATTTTAGAGTTCTGTTTTCGCAGAAATTCTAATTTTTCTTCGCCAAAAATCAGGATTTGATCAGGATTTAAAAATATTATGAAATTAGGATTTATCAGTCAAAAATAAGGGAAAATCAGGATTTCTTCAGTATTTCCCAAAATGAAAAACAACTAGACACCCTGTTCTACACGGGAAAAAAAAAATTGCTGATTCAACAATTCAATTGCTATAAACAGTGAGTGCAATGTTTCAACGCAGATTTTACAACAAAAAAATGCTACTTTAACCACATTGTAAACTAATTTAACCACGGGGGTGGTCGAAGTAGCATTTTTTTGTTGTAAAATCTGCGTTGAAACATTGCACTCACTGTTTTTAGCAATTGAATTGTTGAATCAGCATTTTTTTTTTCCGTGTACGATTGAATAAAGATTGGATGCCGATGCCCCCCTCCGTCTCCGCCAGCGGCTCAAAGGTAGCGAAAGTGTCGGCCCAAAGGCTGTTACATGTTACATTTTGCTGGTTAGTTTAGCGATGATGTCGCTTTACACTTGCTCAAGTGAACTTGCACGTGAACCGACGGCTGAATGTTAAACAGCCGCTCGCGGAGTTGCGACACGCGTGCGCGTTAGGTAACAACGTGTTCGTAGGTGCTCAAACTTGAAAAAAATCTTCCTCTGTATGACGCTGATCTTTTTTTCTTCTTCTTCAAAGCCCACTTGCAAACATCCCAGCCGGAGGAGTGTAGGATTGCAGTCCTTCAACTAAACCTCATTCACCTGAAATGAAAATTAAAGGCCTTTACGTTTGAGATTTCTTCGGTGTACTAAACTTGAAAATCAGTTCTAGGCCTAGCTACTTAATGAGGATAGGTATTATTTGGGTATTATTTTAGAGTCATTTTGAGGTACAAATTACATATTTATTGTAAAGATTACAAGGGGATGTCTCGACTGAGGAGATCTCGAGAGAACTAAAATAGCTAAAGGAGGGACAGCTATAAGCGCAAGTTCTTATCAAGAGAAATATGAATCGAAGTATGAATCGTCACTAGATGATGCGACGTTTTCAAGATTAGATTTATAAGTTCCAGGGTTCAACACTACTTCCATAACTGAAATCGAGCTTTAAAATGCGTTAAGTTCTTAAATAAGGATCAGGAAGTGATTTTTTGCCGGTTAGTTTGACCCCTTAATTTGAAGCCCTCATTATTTCGTGTCAGGCACCTCCACTACTCCCTTCTCAGGTACCTTTAGACTTATAAATAACTCCCGCTCCCCCACTCTCTGAAAAAAATAATACTAGTAAAATAAAATAAAAAAAACCCGCAAACCGCTGGGTAACTCCTTTTTACATGAATCTATTAAAGGAAAGAACGGAAAATTACGTACAACTTAAATCAGATGTTTATTACGTTCAAAGGCGTCTTTTTCTGTTAGTGCTGTCAACCCAGCACTCTCCTTTATCTAACTCCATGTGAATTATCCGCATTTTATGGCATAACCTGGCAAACGTGTTTTCAGAATAATGGTTCTGAATAGTTTTTACTAATATAATTTTTTCTCTTTCTTTGTTTCAGGTATGCAAAGCTGTTTGAATCGTACCTTATTTGGACATCAGGCATGGGTAAATTGTTATTTCAGTTCATCGTAGAAAATTAAATTGGATTGTGACCGTTGCGTTGGTACAATTTTATACCTCTCTTTTTAGCGTACTTAATTGGATGGATTTAATCAGGACAGCTCAGCAATGTCACATGTTGCCTAGTTTTCTCTCTAAGTTCTTCTACACTAAGCAAATAAGCAGCATTCTCCTGTGTACATCTGTAAAATAATTCTTTATAATTGAAGGTGAATTTATGTGAATTTTCAAGGCATTCTGTTGTTTTAGCCACTTCATCAAAATAAATATGAAGTGCACTAAAAAATGAGTGGTGAAGCCCGGATGGCAAAATTTCGTGAAAAACAAAATCTTGAAAGTCACATGAAATATTTCATGAAATATCCGAAATTTATGAAAGATATCGAAAAATACCGGTTCCTTTTCATGTTTCGCAAAATGTAAAAATTATTTGTGCGTGTTGGAGTGCGGGTTGCATACTCTATCTCCTGAAAAATATGAAATATTTCACAGCCTCGTGAAATTTGATGAAATGTTTAATGGAAATTTCCGATTTTTGAGTCCTCTCTTACGTTTCATGCCACCCTGCGGGCCGATTATTGAAACTGATAGACAAGGCTATAGACAAAGACTATAAAAGGGATTTGGATGGATCCTATTGGCGGAAGCGGGTGGTGGCAATGGACATAGGAGGTAGGTTTTGGACTAACTAACGGCAACCCACCAAAGACCCGACAGTTAGTCCATCATTTTCTTCCTTAGTCCATAAGAACCAACCATGTCAACCAATAGGATCGCTCTATACTCCCTATGTCTTCTTTGTCTATAGCTTTGTCTATCAGTTTCAATAATCGGCCTGCTGGACTGAAGCCCCGGAAATTGTAGCTTCCATCCGTCGCCTAGACTGCCTGGAGGCCAGTGGAGGGTTTCTGCTGGTCTCGGATGAGCGCTGCACTGGGCCGTAATGCAAGTGCAGTGAGTACTCGGCGCTCCTTGCACACACGTAGGAATCGTGAGCGGTGACGTAATGTTTTGATCCTGACACAACGGCGACGTGCACGGTGCACGGCTCAAGTTACTCCCGGGCCCGGGATCACCAGATGCATAAATTAGGAGTCCAACTCAACTCCTCATCGCTCATTGCACCTCCTTCTCGCATTTCGCCTTCCTCCCCACCCCCTCCCCCTCTCGCCGAGTGTCCGTGACCCAATCACAAGATTAAGGCTGTCAACACGGGCTCAGGGGGTTGACAGAGATCTCTGTTCCGACGGAAGACACAGCAGGGTTCTTAGCGACTATCAGGCTGGCTTCTGGAATTAATAGACGAAGAAGACAAAGCGAAAATGGAGCGATCCTAATGGTTGTTACAGGGTTGCTTCAATCAAGGAAAACCGGGAAATGTCAGGGAATTTTAAAAATTCAGAGAAAACCGGGAAATTTACGAAAATGCCAGGGAAAATTTTTTAAATCACCTTCATTTGCTTTCTTGAATGAGTTTGAGGTTTCGAGCAAGAAACTTTGCCTGAAAACTATTTTCAATTATACCTTTTTAACCATCCGTCACATCTTCAAGTGTCAGGGAATTCTATCAAAATGAGTCAAGGAGATGTCAGGGAGTTTTATTTTCTAAATTCTGTGACAACCCTGTTATTGTAGACTAAGCGGGGAATTGATGGACTAACTCAAGGGTTCCTCTTGGGTTGCCATTTTTCGTCGATCATCCGCTTTCCCACTAAAAGAAAAGCCTCATTTTCTCTTCGTCTGCTTTTTCTATTACTTCCAACAGTCACCCTGCAGAGAGGGTTCTTGCAAGTCGTCAAAATTGGCTTTTGCCTGATTAAATGTGAGGAATACAATCTATACACTGTGTCATCAAGATGAGTGATTTTATGAATGAGTCAGGCATAATACGAGTCTCATAATTTCTCATTACAAACTCTGACCCATATATGTATTACAGATGCTTGTAAATAGATTGAGAACAGCATCGCCAATTCTTGGAACCGGGAAAACACAGGGAATTCCATTTGACGGGGACATTCATGAACAATGCATAACATTAGGATAAAATCTCTGAAAAGGCGGAATGTATTTTGTTCAGTTTGGGGATTTATAGTTTTGACTTTTCATGCAACAACTCGCTCCAAGTTCCTCGTGATTGATTTCATTATAATATAGAAAGGCCCGTAATGCCCCCTTAATTGCTGAGCGAATCCCCCAGGATTACGGTCGCAAGTCGCTGAAATCCATAACAGGAGAGCGGACTAAATTCCACCCCATCTTGCAACCCCTTGGCATATTCAAGAGGGAAATCTCGATCTTTCCCCCTGACTTAATGCTCCACTTTCCTTCCTCCGGCTCCGGCGCCGTGGGCTGTGGAAATCTAAAGTAAACTTGAAGTTCTGTCCCCCCGTGCCTCTCGTTGTTTTATCGCGGTAAAGGGCTCTCCAGGGCAACGACCTGCCTATCGGCCATAGGGATTACTTCGCAACGTCCGAAGCGAGCCTATAATACCTACCTTTAAAGTCAAAACGTCGCTCGGTCGTGAAAGAATGGGAAAATCTGACGAGTATGCCACACAGTGGATCGAGTCAATAGGAGAGGTCGGACAAAATTTGGAAACTTTAAACGCTTTTAACTCTGTTTTTAAAAAATTTAGAGGTTCTAAAAGTGATTTCATTGGTTTCCTCGTGAACTTTCCTTCCATAACCATCCCTTGAAATTCAATATGTGACGAAATAAACATCAAGATTTGAAGTTTTAGTCGAAACTCTCATGTCCTACCTCCTCTATTGACTTGATCCACCGTGTGCCGTGGGCTTTTTCGAACAATTTTCCTGCCTGGGATCCGGCGATCGCTAGCAGCGGTTTTGAGAGGCGTAAGCCGCAAATAGAATAGTTCTCAAGTCCTGTGTTCGAAATCTATACAAAAAATATACTATCTCTAATCATAAGCTTAATACAGGGTTGCCATAGTCAGGGAAAGCCGGAAAATATCAGGGAATTCTAAAAAGTCAGGGAAAACCGGGAAATGTCAGGGGAAATTTGTTGAATCTCCTTCATTTGCTTTCTCTAATTGGTTTGAGATTTTGAACAAGAAATTGTGCCCGAAAACTATTTTCAATTATGCCTTCTTAACCATCCGTCACATCTTCAATTGTCGGGGAATTTCATTTTCGATATTCTGTGGCAACTATGTAATTTCATTTAGCCAGAAGTCGCAACTTCCTCCGGGAGAATCCAGAGAAAGTGAAGCAATGTGTTTTTCTTTTTAATTATACCGACCTCCAATTGAAGTATCTGACTATCAGCACGTCGGAAAATCTCTACTTTCCACAAGATTTTCCCTACATCTCGACGGAGGAAATTACCGTGCGTCATGGACGACGCGCCACCGGGCGTGAAACGAGCCATAAAATAAGGGCGTTCGTCGATGACGTCACCGTGGAAAGAGCGCACCTGCGATCCGCGCNGGGGGGGGAGGGGGTCCCGCGCGATGCCGTAACGTCGCTCGCTCGGCGTCGCCGTCACGTCCAGGTAAAACATGCAAATGCACGAGCTACGCAGACGACGGGAAACCGCGAGGAAATTTCGGTGTAGTGTCCGTAGTGGAATATTGATGGGGTTGCCCGCCCGCCGCACCGCTGGGAGGCCATGAATGATTTAACGAGGCGGGCAGCACCGGGAGCAGAAGCTGCGGCTCTGTTGCCTAATCTACCGGAAACAAACGCCACGTTTTGATCCGACGGGTTCACAGTATCAAATTTTTCATTCGACATAATTGGACGAAAAGTTGGATGGAAATTTGAACGCGAAAAAAGTGTGATAAAATTCCTCTCCGTTCAACTTTCACCCCGATTTGTGGCGCTGATTGGATAGGAAGTTACACGAAAAGTTGGACGTGACGTCACATTTAAGTTCCTGTTCAATTTTCCGTCAAATTGTCGTTTTCTCGCGTCAGTATCACTGTCCGACTTTTCATTCGACAAGTTGCATTCAAGAGTCGAATGGAAAGTTTGATAGTGTGAATTCAGCTTAACGCTCATGATTTTTAACGATGGTTTTTCCTTCTATTTACATCTGTCGTTTTGTTAACTTTTGCATGAGAATTTTGACATTTTCCTTGGCATTTCGTCCAAAAATTATCCAAAAATTTGAAGTTTATGACAAAGAAATATTTACAAATCCCCTCGAGTTTCGGGAACTCTAAACGTTACTATTCAACAGCGCGAATTTTCGGGAAACAAACTGAATCATTCTATATTTACAAAATGTAATATTTCCTGAGGACTCGCGGCAATTTTAAGTTGCGAAGGTTTACATCGTCACCCCAGTTACAATGCAAGAATTGCAGGAATTCGCTCCAATGTTTTCACGAAATTAGACTGGGAGGATTCAACGAAACACGAATAAGAGTACCGCAACACGGAGAGTCTTAGTTTAATATCGCGTGATTTCCAAATCGAGCTTTTGAGATTCTTGAGGATCCTTCTCCCTCGGAGAATGTCGAACAATACCCCACCGTCACTTTTTCCTCCCCCACCCCCTACCCAGTCCCGGAGCCGCGCTCAATCTGTTGCGCTACATGTCAACGGGAAGCGAGCGAGTTTCGGAGATACCGAGGCAACGATGAGCCAAAGTCTGAAGGCGGGGCGGGAGGGGGCGGGGGAAGGGGAGGGGAGGGGAGGGGAGGGGAGNNNNGGGGAGGGGAGGGGAGCGAGCCCCCAGCGGGCGCGAGGGGTGGTTTTTCGAGTGTAGGAGTAGATCGACGCCGCCGCCGCCGCCGCGGATTCGACCCCGCGAGCGTGCGCGCGGGCGGCCGCCGACGCCGAGCGGGGGCAGGCCGAGCGCGCGGGCCGTCAGTCGAGCCCCGAGCAGCGAGCGACGCGCACATCCCCGTCGCCAGCGCCCTCTACCGCCGCCGAGCGACACGCGAAACCCAGGATCCACGACCAAGAGTAAGAAACCCCCGAGTGTGTGTGTGTGTCAACAAGTGCGACCCGCGCTTGACCCGGCCACGGCGTCGGGCAACAAGTGTCGGTGGTGCGTCGGACGGTGGATTTCGGGGTGACCCGGGCGTTGAACCCCCACCGAGCATAACCTACATTCCCGCCCCCGCCCCGC
>NW_017547295.1:4154417-4168431 GCF_001854935.1 Bemisia tabaci
CCCGGGGTGCGTTTTTAATTAGGGGACGTGCTCGAGTGGGGGTCGTAAGTGTTTTTTTTTTTTCGCCCACCGCCGCCGTGCCCTGGCCGAGTGAATATCTTAAGTCTAGTGTTCCTCCGATCGATACGTGTGTTTTTACGAGGAGCGTGGTGAGAGCGCGTGTTTTCGACGTGTTGTATCGTTGTGCGGGACGCTCCGAGACGTGAGTCATCGGCCGAGCTGTTATCCTTTCCCGCGCTTATCTCGCTCTGCCTCCCCGCGGAAGAAGGGTCAACCGGGGGCCGGGAGGGAAAGAGGGGACCCGAGAGAGTATGAGAGTTCTCCGATCACGTTTGGAGAAGTTCGTCAGCATTTTGCAGGATTTTCCCCCGGGTTCCTGTGAATTGTCCCCGATTTTTATTTACCTCGTCGTCCAGGGAGCGCCAGAAGCGCCGGTCGACCGTTAAATACCCTTAGGCCCGAGACAGGTCCCGAATTGAAAGAGGATCGTTCTTTTCTCGAGGGAGTCGACTTGGCTTTTATTTTTTCGGATTGTATCGGCGTGCCCTCTTTTTGGAAGGGATCCAATGATCTCCCCTGCCTAGCTTCCCCGAAAAATAGTAGCAGTACGTGTTACAACCCCATCCAGTCGTTTGAAGTCAAAGATTGCGTATCTGCCTTATCGGGAAGAGGGATTGCGTCATTGAGTTAAAGTTCGCAGAAAGGATTCCATGACTCGAACTCTCATCCCGTTTCGCCGGAAATGTCTTACAACGCACTAAGAGGTAGACTCAAAAACCTTAAAGATGATGACGGAAGCAAAAAAATCCCTTCTTTGACTTTTCAGTCGATGCGTTGTTTTGCAAAGTTCCCGGAAATAACTTTTGCTCTAATCAACCGTTGAGAATCCCATCAAACGCTGACGTAACCCGGTCTAGGCGCCTTTTGCACCGCAAGTTTTTCCAATTTTACGTTCCTAATTTTGCCTGCCGTCTCGCTGGAAGCTTCCACCGCGCTATTCAAACTTTTTAATGACTCTATACAGGTTTCAATTTGCGTACAATTAGGTTTCGCCTCGTCGTTCGGAATAAAGAGGAAGTTAAACAAAGGTGGGAAAATAACCATAGCTTCCTTTCAGGCTTGTTTTTCTATCTTCTTATCGCTTTCTAAGAACTCGGGCCTGCCTTTCATCCCTCCTCCCTTATTGCATCACCGGCCGCCTTTTTTTTTCAACCTCGAGGAGTTTACTCAGACGCTTAGAATTTCGCGGAAAACAGCTCAGCCGATGACTCGCGTTAACCGTCTCGCTTCGTGTTTGTTATAGATCAGTGCGCAAGTCATCAACAATCATTTAAAGCTGAGAAAATTCAACGGAACTAGCAAGTCATCAAAGTTACCATATCACCAAAGTAATCCAGTCATCGATTAAACTTAATCATAGCACATTACCAAGAAAACTACGTGTTTGTTCTAGATCAGTGCGCAAGTCATCAACAATCATTAAGAGTCGAGAAAATTCAACGGAACTAGCAATTCATCAAAGTTACCATATCACCCAAGTAATCTAGTCATCGATAAAACTTAGTCATAGCACATTACCTACTAAGAAAGCTACAGAAAAAGCAAGAATCAAACTCTCGTAGTAACATCTTTCGTTTAAACTGTCTTAGTCTGTATGTAGGTATTGATCAACTATCATGTCACCGACCACAACTTACACGATGAGAGGCCACGATTCGCACGGAAAGGGAAACGAATAAACTAAAAATGGGTGAGGACCCTAGTTTTTGAATGAGCGGGTCGATCCGATAGTGGAAACATGAAGCACCGGCTGTCGATGCTGAGTAATTTCTTCTACCACCTGCGCAAGCGCTTAAAGAACAAAGCGAAGCGGAACAAATACGACGTGTTGAGGTAATCAAGAAGAAGAAAGGACGATGCACAAGTTCGCGGAGCAACTCTTGAACCGGCTCAACGAGCTGGAGGAGCTGGAAGCGCTCAAAGACCAGGCCTTCCAAGACGACGCCCCCGCCGACGACGCCGAGGGTGAGAGCTCGAAAGGGGACCAAGACCAGGAGCCCTCCCGCACGCGGAAGTTCTTCCTGGACCCGATCCGACGCTGGAACTCGTTCCACAACTCCCGCGAGCGGAAGCAGAAGAAGTGCCCGAACAACCTGCCCTACCTCCAGGCCCTGACCCAGCTGCGGAACCAGCAGGAGAAGGGCATCAACCCGAAGGCCTACTCCTCGAAGAGCTTCAAGGACAAGCTCGTGCAGAGCCAGCCGTGCTCGCCCAAGTTCAGCAAGCCGATGGTGATGCCGATCCGGGTGGCCGCCCGCACGGCGACGCTGTCCCTGACGAAGCTGGACCGGCTCTCGGGGATCTCCCTGTCGGCCCGGCTCCAGGCGGTGACGAACAAGAAGTCGCGGCGGACCTCGTCCGACTCGTGCTACGAGACGGAGTCGCGGCTCGCCCACCACGACAAGGCCCTCTCGACGAGCAACCCGGAGGACGTGGCCAAGGGGGCCAAGGACGGCGAGCGGACGATCGAGACGCAGAAGTCCGTCTCGGACGAGTCGGAGCTGGCCGGGAGCGCCCGGAGCAGCGGGCTCGGCATCGGCGGCGGGGCCTCCGAGGTGGGTCTGGGCCTCGGCCTGGGCCTCAGCGCCGGGTCGTCGTCGGGCAAGGAGGCCCACGAGAAGGGCCACGACAAAGGCAAGAGGATGCGCACCAACTCGATGCCCGTCACCGAGTGGGCGGTCAAGCCCTGCAAGACGGCCCCGCGCATCATGGAGCTCCGCGTCGAGGATGCCATCAGCACGCCCAGTCGAAGGTACGCTCTTGGATTTTTTTCTCCAGGCCTCTCGTATACCGAGGTTTGCATGCTCGTGTTGTGTCATTTTTGTCATCGTTGGTCTTGGCCTGGAAGATGACAGTTGAAATAAACATGTGTGGTGTCCGGAATGTAGAAAACTTGTCTACTGTTGGGTTTCATTAATTGGACTACATCTTGCAATTTGGAACTATAAATTCTGGCTCATCTGAAAAAATACTTATATGCATAGGGAAACTAATGGCACATACGTTGTTTTCATACCGGGCCGGAATTTATAGTTCCTAATTGCAAAATGCAGTCCAATTAACGCAAACTTTTTTTTGAAAATCAGGGAATTTGTCATGGATTGAGTGTTAAAATCGGGAACTTCTTGTCGATTCGCCCCATGAAGTATAGATTTTAAGGTTGCTGATCTGCTTTGACTCGCCCGCAAATAATTGAATAAAAATATGAACAATTATTATCATGAATTAAAGTATAAATAAAGTATTTTTCTCTCTGAATTCTGGAGGAAACCATAGGTGTCGGAGTGTTCTGTTCCCCCCTTTAAATCAGAGGAAATCAAAGAAAAATAGGAAATATCAGAGATTGAGAAAAAACAATAATTCCAAGACATCTAGAACCGAAAGAAGCTGAGATGGAAGGCGTCTTTTGGGGATTTTTGGGATGGAAAGGAGCCTGAAATTTATACAGTTTCTAGCATCAGATTCACCGCCGTAACAAGGTAGATTTTACCTCCCCTAAAGTAAAGAAAGGAGGTCGCCCCCAAAAGTTAAGGGGAAATGTTTCGCCCTTTTGCCTTTCATCGCCCACGTTCGATTCGGCACTCGTTTGGCACCTCTGTGCTTTCCCTCCCCTGTAAGTGTCTGGTGTAACTTATAGCCGACCTCTAAGGAGTTATTTCAGGAAAAAATATGAATATGGCCCCATCGGAGCCGCCTCAGGTAACGCTGGATATGAATACACTCCTCGACCTCTTAAAAATGTTACCCAAGCCTTTTCGAGGGACTGAAAGGCTGGAGGAGCGTACTCGCTAAGCTGCCAACGGAAAGCGATCGCTCACCCACTCTTTATAATTTAATGTATTTACGCTCCGTTTCAGGCATTTCAGAGCCGGGGAGCGTTTTAAATTACTGTGTGAAACGTTGAAATGTAACGTTGATGGCTCGTCGAGCGGCCGGAGCCACTTCTCCGAAGCCGTGCCCGGGCCGAGACGAGTGTAGTTAGCGTCGGAGTAAATGAGTAAACAAGACGGCGGAGCAGTGAATGAAAGGATAAATAAGAGTAAATGAGTAACAATGAATGAATAAATAAACGGGTCGGCGGGGATGCACAAGGGCCTTCCGTGGATTTACGACTGTCATTTACAGAAGGAGCGGTCGCTCCGCTGCATCTATTGGGATCTAGCGCCGCGACGGGTAGGCAATCGGCTCCGCACGAATAAACCTGTCCTTCCGCGCGTATGAACTTAATCGCGATGCGGTAATGTCGCCCTTGTGCAACATGTAGCGTGCCCCGCCGTTGCGGGGGAAAAACACGGGTGAATTATTGCCGATCCGGCGGCAAGCGTATCGGTGGTGACTTTCGAAGGAAAAACACGGATGGCTGTCCATCGTTGTTGCCTCAAGTGCGCCAAGTTCCAGTAGTTCGTTTTCCTGGCTAACAATGTGCTTCGTTGTAGTTAATGATACATAAACGTACTGTCTATTGGAACTTGGTCCATCGGGTCTAAAGTCACTTGATCTATCAACTATCGATTAATATCAGTGGCATAATTTGAGAAGGGTGTGTAGGGGAAGCCGAGTTCCCTCTCCCTCCTGAATTTTAAAATGTATCTTTTTTGCGGGCAATTTTAGTTAATTTGGATCAGCTGGAGGACATTATTCGACATTTTTTTAAAGTATACCCCTCTTTTTCTGGCGAAAATTTTGCCCATTAGAAGCTATGGTAAAGAATCGATTAGTAAAGTGTTCGCTGCAAACACCCGCACTGGAAAAAAAAAACACATTGTATCTAGAGTCCGGACTCTTAAAAACATCGACAAGAAAAAATACTCTTGATTCAATCGGATTTTTGCTTAAATCAAGAACCAAGCCTCTTAATTTGAGCGGATTTCCTTTTGATCTAAGCAAAAATCTGATTGAATCAAGAGTAATTTTTCTTGTCAATGTTTTCAAGAGTCTGGACTCTAGATCCAATGTGTTTTTTTTCTAGTGCTGTTTATCGATCCTTTTCCATAGGTTTAAATGGCAGATCAATCGATATATCGCAGAACACGCCACGCCACTGTTGGTGCCCCGCAACTTGAGTGCTCGAGGCGTTTTATCGGTGCAGGATTGTCGCGAGCATGACGCTCTCGTGGTTGCAATGAGATCATAGGCTCGAAGAACGAGCGGGGAGAACTGGGGCACGCGAGGCGATTTCCGATTCGGATTGAACGGGAGAACAACTGCGCTGCCGAGGAAAAACGTCGTATGAACATTCAAGAGTTGCCAAATTTCCTCACAGAAAATATTCATTTCCGAAGGAAGTCATGAATATTTTTCCGAAAAATTTTCAGACTTTTTAGATCTAATTAAGAATTAAATACTCTGAAAAGTCCGAAGAGGAATATCCACAAATTTTCCTGAAAATTCATGATTTGTCGAAAGAAGTTTTGCAACGCCGGACGGCTTATACGGCGTTTTTCCCCAGCACGGCAGTGCGGATGTCAACCCGCTCCGCGATTGTCTCTGCACGATATGAGCCGCGCTCTAATGAGTCACACGCGGTCGGTGATCGCCGGCCTGTGAGTCCGGTCTCGTTGCGCCGGAAAATGCACCGGCCGCAATTTCAGGGAGTTTAAATTTTCAAACAAATCCGTACGAACGAACCGATTTCGCTCATCGCAAATCCCGTACGTTTTGAGCAGAGTTGCCACAGTTAGGGAAAACCGGGAAATGTCAGGGAATTTCAAAAAGTCAGGGAAAACCGGGAAATGTCAGGGAAAATGACGAAAATGTCAGGGAAAATTTGTTAAATCACCTCAATTTGCTTTTTAGAATGGGGTTGAGATTTTGAACAAGAAATTTTGCCTGAAAACTATCTTCAATTATGCCTGCTTAACCATCCACCACATCTTCAATTTATTGATTGTCAGGGAATTTCACCAAAGTGTGTCAGGGAAATGAGGAAAATGTCAGGGAATTTCATTTTCTAAATTCTCTGGCAACCGTGTTTGAGATGTAGTGCCGTCGAAAACTATTCTCGGGATATGATGTTAATTTTTAATCAGTTCCTTTTGCCTTCAAGTGCTTAATACATTGATGGAACGTGTCAGAAAATCAGGAATATTTTATTTAACTCTATTTTTCTTTGTTAGGCTTCCCTTAAACCACGGTGGTCCCATTTTTGTCCTCTGTAAAAGCATTACCTCCCTTTAAAGGAAGCCTCCGCGACGGGTGGATCACAACGCAGAGATACAACTATTCGTGCTTGATGGATATCCATGTTGCATGAGCACAATTGAAGGCGCGATGACGTGACGTGAGGCGTGAACACGCAATAATCCGCTCTATGCTGTCAGTGAGGTGTCGTTCGGACACAGGAGAAACCGAATTACGTCTTTTTTTACATAGTTTGTGCTGCTCGCATATCGCTTGAATCACCACAATAAAATCAGACGAACAGAACCAACACAACAGAGAAATAGTGCAAGGGAACGGTAGGCGCAGAGATACATCTATTCGTACTTGATGGATGTCCGTGTTGCGTCTGCAAATTTGAAGGCGCGAGGCGTGAAGCCGTGAACTCGCAACGCTCCGCTCTGTGTTGCTTGGAAAGTGTCGCCACCATAGGAGCAGCCAGAGGAAATTTTAGAATCGCTGATTTAAGAGACCGAAGGAGAGGAATTCTAAGGTCTTCAACTTCCAGCCACAGTATCACAAGCGCCATGCGACGTTTCAAAATTTCCGCCGCCATTTTATTTTTGTACAGAGAAATGTTGGTTGAATCCGCTTGAAAATTTCACTTAATTTTATCAACAGCACAAAGAAAATTCAGTGAAATTTTCGGACAGCTTCGTTGAACAATTTCTCTGTAAAAAATTAAAATGGCTGCGGGATTTTGAAACGCCGCATGGCGCTTGTGATAATTTGGCCGGAAAGTGACGACGTGTGCACTACGATCGTAAAAATTGCGGTCGGACAAAGAAAAGCTGTTATTCTTAGTCACTTTGTGCGTATCAACCACCAAAAGAGCGCTGGAAAAAAAACACATTGGATCTAGAGTCCAAACTCTTAAAAACATCGACAAAAAAAATTCTCTTGATTTAATTAGAATGTAGCTTAAATCATAAGAACCAAGCCTCTTAATTTGAGCGGATTTCCTTTTGAGACAAGCTTAAATCTGATTGAATCAAGAGTCCTTTTTCTTGTCAATGTTTTCAAGAGTCTGGACTCTAGATCCAATGTGTTTTTTTTTCCAGTGTGAGAAAAAAGCGCAACTAACCCATTCGCGTGAAAAATAGGAACAAATAATAGGATGTTTCCTTTACTCGGCAACACAGCCATGGATCAGTTTGCCGAAGCGATCTTCGTAAAATTCGAGCGTTCAACGGGCAATTCGAGTCATTTGATCGGCAAACGTCGTAAACCCCAACCCCAACCCTCCACCCCTCACTCGATTCTTCCCACGCCGATTTTCAACGGTACAAAGACCGCGATTTTCACTTGCTCAGCGCTGCGCTCCTCTCCCGCGCTGAAATTTCCGTACCGGTGAATCCGGGAAAAAGGCTAAAAATATTTCAGCGTAATTGAGTCCCCGCGGAGGGAGTGCTTTGCTCCTCCCGGGCTCTGAACGGAGATCAAAGGACCACTTGGGCACTTGGACCGGTGAGCGGGAGGAGTTGCCAGACTTGACGAGAAAAACCCTTAATTCCAGACCATCCTGGTGAGATAAACCACGATGTGGCAAGGCCTGCGACTTGCTCGAGGGGCTAAATTAGATCAGCCTTGATTTTCCGATCGGCTCTATAACTGGAAAACTTCTGGACTCGGAAGCTGTGGGAGGGGGGTTCCTTTCTTCGGCTACATCGCTTCTGCACGACCTACCAGCCGTGTCAGGCATTCCGGGCTCATTAAATTAATCAATTATCCTTTTTCCCTCCTCTGATCTCACAAATGAACAGACTCTCGGAAAAAATAATCAGATATACACTCGAATCTATTTATTCAGCGATGAAACTGGCGATTGAATCGCTTGTGCAAAAAGAGCTGGAGAACCATAGGCAACCTGAAGTGGAGCTTTCAAATAAGTCATCCGTACGCTACTGACATTCACGCAGTTACTCGAGCTAGTAAAATTAAGTAATCACTGATCCCAGACGAATTTTCAGCCGCATTACTTGGAAGTTTTCTCCTTGGAAAATCTCCGAAATATTCATTATTGACCCTTATGAGATGCTCGAAACATTCCGGATGTTTATGAGTACAAGGAAAATTTCGGAACTCCTGGACTCCACGGAGCAATTCGGAACTTCCGGAATTCCCGAAACTTTGATTTCCCCTCGACTATTCCCGGAAGTTCCAGAATGTTGGGCCTCTATTTTTATTGGTCGACCGTTTTGGGCTTCCGAAACTCAAAGCCACCGTTATAATTGGGGCATGAGCATCATAGAGTACCCAGATAGAGAGTGTGGAAATTCGGTAATTTTGCCAGTTAGGTTTGATCAGGTCATGGAACTCTTGGGGCCCGGATGGTCAGCCAGTCTATGAACTCAAATTATCCAGCTCTAATTAATTACTGTTGTTACAGTTGTCACTACCCAAAAATTATTAAAGCACGTACTTATTAGACTTTATTTTTCACATTAATTTCCTCAGTTTTGCGCAAAGATGCTCATTTATAAACAGTCTTGGCCACTTTGGTTTGACAATTGCATGAGGGAAAATGCAGCGACTTTTTTCTCCTCTTTATCGTGCCCTTCGAGGTAGCGATTCTTGGAAATTGGCAACACTACATTTCTTCCATTTGAAGTCGTGTAAAACAATCGATTCTTAGTGAGACTTCTTGCCTCATCTAAAATCGATATTTTATCTGGATTTAAATGGCGGAAAGACAGAGTTGTCTACTTCCAAAATCTTCACCGGGATTTTGAGGGCTCAATGTTTCGACATGTCCATACTCTTCAGGATCTTGATATTCGAGCCTAAAAGCCTATAAATTTCTAACTTGGGCTCCTTTGAGAAAATAACCGGAACTTTTGAAACGTCGGATCACTTTCGGGTTCCGTAACTTGGATCCACCGTTGCGACAGGACCAATGGTGCGGAACGAGGACCGTCACGACAGCGCGGCGGCGCACAGTGGATCGAGTCAATGGGAGAGGTCGGGCAAAATTTGGAAACTTCTAAAGCTTATAACTCCGTTTATACCCTATTTTGAGGTTCTAAAAGTGGTTTCATCGGTTTCTTCGTGAAATTTTCTATTAGGAGCACCCCTTAAAATCACTGGAAAAAAAAACACATTGGATCTAGAGTCCAGACTCTTGAAGACATTGACAAGAAAAAGGACTCTTGATTTAAGCAGATTTACGTTTAAATCAAAAGGCAATCCGCTCAAATTAAGAGGCTTGGTTCTTGATTTAAGCTTAAATCTGATTGAATCAAGAGTCCTTTTTCTTGTCAATGTTTTCAGGACTCTGGACTCTGGATCCAATGTGTTTTTTGTTTTTTTTCCCAGTGCACCCCATATTTCTCACCTTCACTAGTTCTGTTCGATAGAAATACGTCCAATTGGCGGTGCTAACCACAGTGACCGAACTCTCCCTATCAGGTTCTTACTCTAATTTGACGTAACTGCATGTCATACACACTCGGGCAACTTTGCGGCAATAATGCTCGGCAGTTCCGGTATTTTTTCTTGTCGATGTTTTTAAGAGTCTGGACTTTAGATCCTATTTGTTTTTTTTCCAGTGATCTAAATTGTGACGAATTCAACATCAAAATTTGCAGTTTTAGCTAAGCATTTATTGTCCAACCGCTCTGATTGACTGAATCCGCTGTGCGGCGCGGCGTCTGCGCGGCCGGTGGATTCGCTGCAGCGATGCGATTGAAAACGGGGGTAAAAAAGAATCGAGCCGCGAGTGGAGTCTGGCGATAAATTGAGATGAGACAACGGGACGGAGGACGAAGACCCGGATTGTTTTTGCCCCGTGCCCGGAGCAACCCGGGCGGTGTCGACGTCGAGTTGGACGCGATGGACTGGTGCAGAAATGGAGCAAATTGTGGAGCGCGTCGCCGGCTGTCGCGTCGTCACCGTCCATCGGCGTCGTCACTCACCGTCCATCGGCGGCAGCGCCGTTCCGCTCCATGCTCATCACCTCCGTTGCCACACGCCGAGGGAATTGCAGCAGGAACATTGCAACGGAGCCGTCCAGTTCAGAGGCAAAGACATAACGATAGAAAGACTGCATATTGCAGAGTGGCTGGCCTCTTACCAGACACAACAGACCCTCCACTAGTCTGCCGTGCAACGCAAAAACGCCGTAAACGCCATTTTACATTTATTGGAAACAATGTATCATAGCAGAAAAACTTGTGCACCTTGGGACAATGTTTTTTACAGAATTATTTCGCAAATTCTATCAAGAACTTCACCTGAAAATTTGAAGTGCATGGGTCAAACAGTTTTAATTCTATAATGTGTTAAGTTCCAAAAAACGAGGGAAAATCTTGATGGATTTACGGCGTTCTTACTTAGCACGGTAGTATTATCTTGGCCATGTTGGAAGCTTTTCCTCTCGGGACATCAACATTAAACTGTTGACTTACCTACAAGTTCGATGTATAACAACGTGTCGGCAGTTTCGTTTTGCGAACAAGCCAAAACAAGCCGAAGTTTGGGAAACTTGTATGACTCATGACGTCACCCGAAGCTCATCATCCACCATGTAGGTAGATCAACAGCCGATAAAAGAGTGATGACTGTTGCTCCCTTATAATCGTCCATAAGGAAGTGTTGAGTCCCCGAAAGTAAAAGCTTCCACCTGTCGCCAAGAGGCAAAAAGAGGGTCTCTTGTCTCTGAGAAGAAACCATGGTATTCCTAACAACGTAGATGACGTCATCCGCCGACCATATCTATCAAAGGCCGATGCTCTTGTAAAATATTTTCTGTATCAATTGGACGTTTCATTTGACATCAATTGAAGGTCCTTTTTATCTCCGACGAGTAGGATAAAGCTCGATTATACCGGAGCGAAAAACATGAATTTGCCGGTCTACGTTTGAGAGGACCCCTCGAAACATGGGCGGGAGTCCCGGGACCCGGGCCTCCTCAAGTGTTTATCCCTTCCTACCTAGCCCCGTCTTTCTCCGCTTTTAAATTAAATCCGCCATTCAAACATTCGAAATTTATTTATAAACTCGTCCGCGCCCCTCCCGCTTTTCAGCCGGAGCTCCAGTCGCAACTCCGCAGTTTTCCGAGGAAAATTCGTGCCTAATCTCCAGGAAGCTATCGCCCGCGCGTAGGCTTATTTTTTTCTTCCTTCTTTTCTTCTCTACTTCAAGCATTCCTGCTGTCCTGCTTTCGAGCGAACTCTTCAAATTGCGTTTTTATGATTTTTTCCCCACCGAGGATATTCATTTGTATACAAGTCTCTTGAAGCAGTAAATATTACATACCCGAAGGCTCACCTGAAAGTGGACACGTTCATGCTCTTAAGAAACATCGTAACCATTTGTATTTACATACTTTAAGAATGTAATGATTTTCATGTATCACTGATTGTACACGTTTGGCTCCACACCTTGTAATGGTACATGTTTGGCTCCACATCTTGTAATGTTCATACCAAGACACAAAGCTAATAAAAATGTGAATATCCAGCAGGAAAGTCAATTCTAGTGCTAAAACAGGGTTTCCGGGGGTCTGAAAACCTGTAAAATCGGGGAATGCATGGCGACCTGGAAAAGTCAGGGAATTCATAGTGACCTGGAATTGTAAGGGATATATATGAAAAAACGCAGGGAATTCTACAAACAGCGTTTCCTAGAAGTCAGTGTGGTTAAAAGGAAATAATCTAAGTGGTAGTTTTACTCGAATGTTGGGGCATTCGAAAGAGTCAGGGGAAAGCAAAAGTCAGGGAATTGGAAAATGAAAAAACCATGGAAACTCTGTAAAGAATGAACCTCATGCAATATCTGGACAGAACCTACTATTAAGTAGTCTCTACGTATTGTATACTTTGTTTCAAATCTGGCATATGTAGAGGTTTTAGTTTATTCCAGGAAGGCCAGCTACTCATACAAAAAGTATAATTGATATTAGTTCAAGTAGCGTATACATTTAAATTTTTCATGAAAATTCACTATCTGGATTCTGTAACATGTTTTCCTAGTTTCTTTACCAATCCACTTTTTCAGAAAAAGTAAAAGAATTCAGATGCAGTGATAAAATTCTAGGTTTATGTGCTGAATGTGAATCATAAATACAAAGGAAAATTCCATGATAAGTTGATGAAAAAAAGTGGCGAGGCGTGCATGATCGATTATCGACATCTCCACATTGAAGCTATGGTAAAGAATCGATTATTACGGTGTTCGTTGCGAACACTCTGTATCGATCATTTTCCATTAGTTTAAATGACAGATCAATCGATGTATCGCAAAGTACGCCACGCCACTGGATAAAGAGGATTCAGCGAGAAAATCCTCAGAGGAGGAGTAATATTTCAACCCCTTTGATGTACACAGAACGAATGAAATGTTTCTGTTTTGTTGTGTGCGATCGAAGGAGTGTGTGTTTCCGACGTTTACTTGCCTCGGAGATGGAAGAGGAAATGACAACTTCGCAAATTATTTTGACTTAAATCCATCAGTTCTAGCTTCAAGTAATCAGCCGAGTCTATCCCACGAGACGTAAGAGGAGAAGTTTAAATAAATGATGATACCTTGAGAGTGAAAGTTTCTCGACTTGATCCCTCGAAGATAATGTCACCTTGTCATCGCGCGGAAGCTTATCTAGATGCTCAAAATAATGAGTTTTTTTTTTTCCTTTCGCGGGACTTGATGAGTCTCTGTAAGAACGCCGTCCGAAATAATTTTTTGATTAACTGCTGTGCGGATGGAGATGTTTTTCGAAGTAATCGATTCAATTTTCGATAAAAATCGATTTCTGGGATCCGATTTGATTTCCGGTAAAAATCGATTTCGGGGAATCGATCTTTACCGGAAATTTTTTTGTAATTATCCCAATATATTAAAAAATTGCCATCCTTACGCCGTACTGCGGGAAAAACGAGCTCACTGCACTTGTTAATTTTCCCCGATAAAAGTATTGTTTTGAGAGGAAAGTTATGAATATATCTCCGTGAAATTTTCAGAAAATTTCGATTCAATTGCGAATCAAAGTCTCTGCATAATCGGGAGATAAATATTCTGAAGTCTCCCCGAAAGTTCGTATTTTATCAAAGGAAATTTGGTGACGCCAGAAAGTTCATACGATGCTCCTCCTATCTTCGGCAAAAAAATCGGCCGCATTATTTATTCGACAGTTTTGCTAATTAAGGTAAGGTCAGTCGGCTAGGACAATATAACGTACACCGCTACGTCAGGGAATTTGTTTCAAACCTTCGAAAAAATTTGAATTTTATGATTTCAGTTGAAATGAGAATGAATAGCAATTTGGAGAAGGGCGGGGGCGCTATTTCAGCCGAAGCTTCAGAGAGGGTGTGGGTGAAAGTTATTTTTTGGAGTGGCAAAATCTCATCATTGTACCTTCCGCAGAGAGACTATTTATCTTTTATTATATTTTTCAATCAGTTTTTTCTGTACAGCTGATTGAACCAGCGCGTGAATAATCCCGAGCGAAATGAAGGAGAGTTAAAATCCGATAAATGTTTATTGAGCCTCTCCCAGGTGGATACAAACAGACTTTTTGCAGCCATCTCTTTAATCCTTTCAACGTAGTCTTGTGACAGATACGTATTACAAGTTTTTTTTTCCTTCTCTCCTCTAAAGCTCGGTAAATGATCTGCTTCCAAAGCCACAAGTGAATTAGAGCGATCAGGGCGATTTGAAACACTCGCTCATGAACGCAGTGAAAAGTGATTTAATTTCCCTCGTCGTATTTTTACGATTGGTTCCGTCGTACAAACGGATTCATCAGGGTTTAAAACCACTCAAAACGTTGTTCCATCTAGGCTCTTCCGATGGAAATGGT
>NW_017547295.1:4168439-4181011 GCF_001854935.1 Bemisia tabaci
GGGGGGGGGGGGGGGCGTCAAAGTAATCCGAAGTGCTGTCAGGTCGGGGATTAGTTGTTAAGGATGGGAAAGGACTCTTGTTCAACATTTAAATACGCGCTGGATTAAATAAAAATAAATGGATTTCGACTGGGGCTGAAGATGCAGTCACCAACAACTCGTGAACTGTATAAGCGGAATGGAGTGTTAATATCGAAAACGCAATATGCACATGTTACGCGCAATTCACGTATTAATGTTCAGAAGGAAAATTCTTAGTTCCCTTTTTCTTCCGCATCTTTAAGGAAGTTTAAATTACGACTGTAAAACTGTGTGCATTCTCTGGTTTTGAAAAATTCAATGAATAAAAATTGTTCGACAGTTTGTCGGAGTTTTTCGCCAACGTGCGTTAAAAATTCAGCATAAAGCTCGCCGCCAGCGTCCGCTTGCCCAAGTTTCGGGCTGGTTTTCACGACCTCTCGTAGTTGGTCGCAAAATATTCAGGAGGCTGCCCTGCACTGAGGATTGGCCCAACAAGGCCGGAACGCGTCTGCAGTTGCCTTCCTAGATGGATGTAACTAGTGTTGCACCAAACAGCATATCTCTTTGAGGGAAACCTGTGCTCATATGAGCTTTTTCCCTCTGTCTTGAGATTTTCAGCTTTATTCTGAATTTTTAACGCACGTTGACTAAAAACTCCAACAAACTTGTCTTACGACTCGTGCGTCCACCGCAATCAGTTCGTGAAACAGGGTGTCTACAAGCCCGGAAAAAGTACTGATTTTTTTAGGGCGGTCCGGAAGTACTGAAAAAGTGCGGAATTTTCACAAGAAGGTGCAGAATTTTTTCATTCTTGTGGGAAATTTAAGTGAGAGATTCAAAATTTTGAAATTTTCCGAATTTCGTCGAATGGAGCTATTGAAAAAGTACTGAATTTTTCTGTTGAGGAGGTACTGAATTTCTTGGGAATGTACTGGAAAAGTACTGATTTTTGGCCAGTCTGTTCTAGCAGACACTCTGGTGTAATAAAAATGATTGAATGAGCTCATTCCGCCATAAGTAAGGAGCGGAGCATTTCTCCGGTTGAAACAGGGGGCCCCGTATCGCGGGGCATTTTTCAGGTTTTCATTTTTACGGCGAGGAGGAGAGATTGGAGGATGAATTATCCCAAGTGCGAGCTGGCCGCAAAGCAGAGGTTGCGGCGGCTAAAGCCGGCCCCAGACTACTTAAGCGAATGCAAATTGATGCGGGTCCCCGGCCAGTCCCCGCCGCGGAAGCAAATCGATTCGGCCCAGCTCAGCTTCCTGACACGACCACTATCGCACCAGTCCCCAAGTTGGTCATCCCTCCAGATACCCCTGCCCACTGGAAAGGGATCCAGTAATTGAACGTACACATGCCAAAAAAGTACGCATACTCTGAAAATGCACGGATTTCGGAAGGTTCGCACGGAAGTACGGAAAAGGTAGAGTCCCTTCATACTGAAAGTTAAGACAATGTGAACGCATTTCTACGGGTCGATTATTGAAATTGATAGACAAAGCTGTAGACAAAGAAGACAAAAGGGATTTGGAGGGATCCTATCGGTGGAAGCGGGTGGTTGCAATGGACAAAGGACGTGGGTGATAGACTAACTAACGGCAACCCACGAGAGACCCGATAATTAGTCCATCATTTTCTCCCCTAGTCTATAAGAGCCACCCGTTTCCACCTATAGGATCGCTTCGTACTCTCTATGTCTTCTTTGTCTACAGCTTTGTCTATCAATTTCAATAATCAGTCCGCTGATTGGTTCCCGTATTTTAGGCCTCCGCAGTGTCACAAACGGGAATAAAGAGTACTTTTTCACCAATTTCAAAGTATTCATAGGCTCTAGTAGGCAGCTAGCCGACCAGCACTTGAAACTCGCATTTCCTGACACGACCACTATCGCACCAGTCCCCAAGTTGGTCATCCCTCCAGATACCCCTGCCCACTAGAAAGGGATCCAGTAATTGAACGTACATATGCCAAAAAAGTACGCATACTCTGAAAATGCACGGATTTCGGAAGGTTCGCATGGAAGTACGGAAAACGTAGGGATTTTCCGTGAGGGGGTTCGGAAATTCGAGATTTTCGTGATAAATTCTACAAAATAGAGGGTATGCGATTTATCGCGAAAGTTTGTTAGATCACCTTCATTTGCTGCCTGGAATGGGTTTGACTTTCTAGTGTTGCCACAGACAGGGAAAATCGGGAAATGTCAGGGAAAATTTGTTAAATCTTTTATTCGCTGTCTGAAATGGGTTTTGACTTTTCGAACACAATTTTGTCTGAAAACTATTCCTAATAACGTCTAATTAAACATGTGGCGTATCTTCAATCGTCAGAGAATTTCACCAAAATGTGTCAGGAAATTTTACCGTCGATATTCTGTAGCAGCCCTATCCAGGCCCTGTGAAGCCCCCCAAATTTCACGTTTAATGTCAACCATGTCTGGATGGACTGTAGGCTGTCTCGCCTTCCATTTTATCGTAAATCCTTTGCTTCGTGGACCGTTGGGACAAGCCACGAGATGAGCCGCGGGACTGACAGGTGGAAGCCGCAAGCCATCCATCACGTGACCTTTGAACTATCCGGAGCGGAGTTTCAGCTCGGCACTGAATCCTCAAGATCCATTCACCCTCCCCAAAGTCCCCTCCCCTCCCCGGGAGGGGGGCCTTTTGTCCACAATGGTAATAACACAACGCGTAGCACGGAGCCGTTCCTCGTTTATGCAAGTGAAATTCAAGGACTCAAGCTCTGGAAAGCACGGAAAATACGGAAAGAATATTATCAAGAGGGGAAAAGAACTTAAATATCAAAGAGGAAAATTAGTTTTTCTCTTTTTGCCATCCAGTTCGGAAGCAATCTTCTCAGGGTGTCTTCGCGCGATAAGATAGGCATATTTTGTGTGGCTGAGATCCAAATTCACGTATCTCGGTTGCGATATTTAAATATTTTCGCTCATATATTATGTTGTTCATCAGGAGAGGAGATTTTCGGGTATGCAGAACTTGTAAATTCGGATATCAGCAGAGAGCGCAAAATATTCGGGATGATCAGGGAATTGATGTTGAAAACCGGGAATTTCTCTCTCGCTTTTCCAACGTTCTATTCTTTTTTTTATTCTCGTCGACTCGGCCTCAAATTATAAGCAAAAAGATGGAAACAATTTTATTTTTTTCTAATACTCGCACGAGAGTCCAGTTCACAGAGAACTTCGTGACCGAGAAGAAAATTTGGAAAACTTACAAAGTTTCGTTCGGCAGGGAAAAATACAGGGCATTTCGATACTTCATGAATTAATTCCAAATATTGGAACTTTTTCCGGAATTTTGGGTTTTTTTGTCAGTTTGACCGGAGTTTTAAGGAAATTTTACGATCCTCGGAACTAGATCCGGGCGTATTTCGGAAAATTTCTCCAGAACTTTTCAAAAACCGGAATTTTCGTCGGAACCTCATTCAATCGGATTTCATTCGGGGAGCCCTGCAAATCTTTGGTAAAATAAAATGGCAGTCACTTCACTGCCGTGCTAAGGAAAAACGCCGTATGATCATTCGAGAGTTGCCAAGTTTTCTTTGATAAAATGTTTAAATCTGAAGAAAATCGTGAATAATTTTCCTTTAAATTTTCCGGAACTTTAGATCAAAATACGAACAAAATTCCCTGAAAAATTGGAAGGAAAACATTCATAAGTTTACCGGGGAATTCATGTTTCATCAAAGACAATTTGGCAACGCCTGACGGTTCATACGGCGTTTTTCCTCGGCACGGCAGTGCAAACGACGACGTTAAACGGACGTAAAATCGAGACGTTCGGCAACAGCGGTGTGCTCTGCTCTTTGGATTTCCCGGGCGACGAGAGGTTTCTGTTGTTCCGCAATTTTCTCGCCGTGGAGCCGCGCCGCATCTGGATCTGCATCTTGCCTCGCAACTTGCAATTTTAGCCCGGAGCCGCTGCCCGGCCAACTGCGAAGAGGAAGATTCCATCTCCTTCCCGGGATCCCGGGCCCCGGGTTCTCGCGTCCGCGTGGGCTCAAAGTGCAGTTTAGCAGTTATTGCATCCGTCCAATTCCGCCCGAGTGTCCGAGTCCCCGCAGTTCCCGCTCTTGTTCCGCTCCGCGCTACGCCTCCCTCTTTTTCTCTCTCCTGATCATACCTTCCGCAATTCGACGGAACTTACGAAGATTACGCTCTGCTGAAAGGTTCGACTTACGATCTCTAGGTCCACGGTTGCCACAGTCAGAGAAAACCGGAACAAGTCAGGGAAAATGACAAAAATGTCGTGGAAAAAGACCTAAATGTCGGAGAAAAGCTTGTCACCTTTATTTGCTTTCTCGGGTAGGTTTGACGTTTCGAACAAGGGACTTTTGCCTGAAAACTATTTCTAACTATCCTTTTAAGAATCTGGCATTTGCTCTATTGTCAGGGAATTCCACCAAAATATGCCAGGGAATTTATTTTCCAAATTCTGTGGCAACCCTGCAGATAGGCAAAAGCTGTTTCACCGGAGCTGCAATAGTGGTATTTCGTCACGTTAGTTACTGAATGCATTTATATTTAATGCCAACAGCGCCACGCCGAGATTAATCTTCATTCCACAGAATAGGCAAAAGCGACAACTGATCGGCTTTGATTATTCTCTCTTGAAAGTGCAAGTATAGGCACAAGATCCTGATTATTCTCTCTTGAAAGTGCAAGTATAGGCACAAGATCCTGATTATTCTCTCTTGAAAGTGCAAGTATAGGCACAAGATCCTGGCCGGATAAGGGAGACGCCCCTTATCCGGCCAGGATCAAGTTTTATTTGCCGGAATTTTTCAGCTGATAAGCGAGAAAACACAGCGACATTTTTTCTTAAAGTTCCCTGAAGTCTGTGAAATTTCAAATCTGGGATGAAGAGTAAAATTTTCGGCAGTGTCATGAAACTGAATCATGGATCTTCTCTCCTCCATAGCAGCCAATATGTCGCGAATCCGTGTAAATATTCGACCTACTTCTGGATCCTCGAAACGAGTTTCGACACAAAATGCTAAATACCTACAAACTTTGCATTCGCTCCGATCTTGCAAGAGGTGCACCGCCGTGCTGAGGAAAATCGCCGTTTTAGAATTCGAATGTTGCCAAATTTTCTCTCGGAAACTTTTTATTTTTGAGGCAAGTTATGAATATTTTTTCTCGAAATTTTCAGACTTGAGGGATCGAATTACGAACGAAATCTGCTGAAAAATGGGAAGAAAAGTATGCTCAAATTTTCCTGTTAATATGCGATTAGTCGAAGGTAATTTGGCAACGCTTGACGACTCATACGGCGTTCTTAAATTGACAAAGACGCGATTCGCCGACGATGCGAACGGAGAAAGAGCACCTTTCAACTCTAATTACCTTTCAGCTGAAGTTCATGCCGGAGCGACGCATATTTCTTGCCGCTCTCGTTAGCCGGAGCCACGCAGCGAGCAGGTCGGACCCAAACTAGTCCGCAGCCAAAACCGCATAAGTGTGATACAATCGTATTGGTTTTTACGCGGTTTTCACACAACACGACAGGTCTTGTGAAACTCGGATCGGTCACGTCCGATGCAAATCGCTGTTAGCTCTAATGGCGTCCCGTTGAAGGATTCGCTTTCGAAGGAGTCTCTTTTCGGCGGGTTGGATTATAATTGAAAGGCGCCTGCGGAAAAACGACATAACCACCCGGTGGTTTCCGTGGCGCTTACGTTTTTTTTTGGGAAAAATGACCAAGTCGATTGTGAAAGGTCCTGGCTGTCGCTCTTGCGGTGGCCTGGCTAGTATCGACACGGAAAATTTGGCTTGGAATGTTACTTCGTGTGGTAGACATGATTCTCAGTAATTGACTTGAAAACTCGTGGGAAGAAAATTTTCGAGGGTCTATTCTGAAGAGATCAGTTATAATTAGGCAGGTTTTAGAAAAATGAAAAATAAAATGTATAGTTCAGGAATTTAGGTCCTGATATTTATGTAATGTGACGTCTGGAACTTGGCAGAGTGTCGTTCATACAAATGGTACGCGAAGAATATTTCAAGAGTCCTACAAGAGTCATTACAAGAGTCCGTATCATATTTGATCAAAAAGACTCCGTTGTTAGACTCGAGACTGCCTAGTCAAGAAAAAAATGAGAAGCAAGGGGTAAAAATTGCGGAAACAAGGCTGTAAATGGACATGGAAAATAATGTAGGACGTTTCCATGTCTTACAACACTATTTTCAACTGCTGAAAGAAAAAGAAATTTAAAAAAAAATATATATTTCTCCAACCCTGGTCATTACAGGGTCGTCTTATTTAAAATAGTTACATCCTGTCGAATATAAATATTTAAATAAATGAGGAGCATTTGAAATGGGAGGAACAAAAAAATTTTGCAGATTCGATGTGTCATTTTCCTCCAAAACATTGAAAACCCGAGAGCTTTTCGTCAAAAATTTACAAAATTTTGCAAGCTGCCCAGGCATTTTAAAACCCGAGAGCTTTTCGTCAAAATTTTACAAAATTTTGCAAGCTGCCCAGGCATTTTATAAACGTCCGATTTGACTTATCGTCTTCGAACTATACATATTAAACGAATCGTATGGTTGTGGAAAACCACCGAAAAGATAGGCGACGACCTCCGAACCAGTGTCAGTGCGCTCCGTCCAGTGGCGTGGCGCGAATGATCGATTATCGATATTCCCTCATTTTTAGCTATGATAAAGAATCGATCATTAGGGTGCCCGCAGTGGCGTAACGGGCGCCCCCGCAAACCCTGCTATGCAGGGGGGCCCAAGTGCCTAGGGGGCCCTCGGCCGCCGGAATTTTTTTTTTCTCTCTCTCTTTGATGCTTAGCTTTGGTATCAAACTTTGGGCCTTTACTTACCGAGATGGGGCTTCTTTCTCTGATTTTTATTGTTAGCTCAGGGTTTTTCATACTTCTTTTGGAATGTTCCTAACTTTTGTTTTGCTGGAGGGCCCTTGCCTTCCAATGTCCACTCAGTGATTACTAAAAATTTTCTCTTTTTTGTCACTTTTCGTAGGTATTTCGGGCTTTGGGTGGCCCATGAATCTGAAGGGCCCACAAGGCCCTTTGATTCTTGGGCCTGCATGGGCCCCTCTGTAGATCCTTGGGCCTGGGCTGAGCTCCCGCCACCCTTTAGATCCTTGATCCTTTAGGGGCCCCATTTAATCGGGTACGGGATCCGGGACGGTGAGGGGTGAGGCATTCCAAGTCCAAGTCCGTGATTTGAAATGTCTCTGGCCAAAAAACGAGAAGTGTTGAGGGAAGTAGAGGGGCGGGAGGGGGGATGATTTTGGAATTTTATCGACATGAGGGGCCCTAGAAAAAATTTTGCAGGGGGGCCCAGCGGAAGTCCGTTACGCCACTGGGTGCCCGCTGCGAACACCCCGTTTAATCGATTCTTTTCCATAGGTTTAAATGGCAGATCAATCGATATATCGCAAAGCACGCCGCGCCACTGGGCTCCGTCAATTCATTGATTTCATCCCAGAAGTTGGATGCCTCGATGGCACTTTATTTCTCACGTATGGTGTGTCTCGTTCCCTCGGAACGATGAGCACCGTGGGAGCGTTTTTACAGCGTCGTAACCCGAGTTATCGAGGAAAATTCCTCGCCGAACGTCACCATCCACCTTAGGAAGCGTTCCAACCCGAGCCGAGTACTCGAGAATTTATGCCGAAAGTTTTCCCTCGCATCTCCGCAGTTACGAGCGGCGCGGAATCGGTGCAAGTTAGCGGGTCGGCGCGTCGTGGGATCAAAAAATGGCGTCGCTTTTTCGCCGGTCGACGCGGTTTTCGCCGCGCGATCCGGCAATGCGGGGCGGCATCAAAAATTTACGGCGTCCCGGAATCCGGGAATGTCAAAAAACCTGTTCGCCCCGCTCGCGAAACAAAAAAAAAGGCCACGCGGTCCCTCGCGTTAAAAAAGAAAGTTCCCTCGGCCGGCCCACGCGCTTTTTAAACTCGCGAGCGCCCGCGAATAATTGATGAAAGCCCCGCGCGACAGTGGCGTGGCGTGAATTGCGATATATCGATTGTTATGTAATTTAAACCTATGGTAAAGAATCGATTATTAAGGTGTTCTCTGCGAACACCCTTTTTATCGATTCTTTTCTATAGGTTTAAATGGCTTAACAATCGATATATCGCAAAGCACGCCGCGCGACTCCGGAAAGCCGGGGGATTGCAGCGCGTTACGTATTGCGTTACCTACCGTTACCGCGCGCCCGTTCGAAAAAAGTTTCCCGAGCGTCGAGACGCAAAAGAGCGTAAGCGCCGCGGAATTGGGCGCGCGGATTGCGCAATCATAGCGTCCGCGTCCTTGACCGGAGTCAAAAGCCGTGAAGCCTTTCACCTCTTGACTCCCGTGAAAGGGACTCCGTTAATTATTTTATGAGACGGTAGTGAGCATCGGTGGTTGTTGCCGTGTTTTACTGTAGTTCTCGCGAAATTGGACTGGATTTTTCTAGAAGGAACCGCCACACAGTAGATCGAGTCCATACTGCCGTGCTAAAGAAAAACGCCGTATGAACCTTCAGGCGTTGGCAAATGTCCTTTGATAAAACACCAATTTCCTGGTAAATTTATGAATATTTTTCTTCCAATTTATCAGATAATTTTGTTCATTATTTCACCTAAAATTCCTGAAAATGTCAAGGAAAAATATTCATAACTTGCCTCAAAAGTAAGCATTTTATCGAAGGAAATTTGGCAACTCTCAATGTTCATACGGCGTTCTTCCTTAGCACGGCAGTATAGGAGAGGTCGGACAAAGTTCGGGAACTTAAAAGCTCATAACTCCGTTTATGTAAAACTTTGAGGTTTTAAAAGTGGCTCCACCGGTTTCCTCGTGAAATTTTCTTATGCAAGCACCCCTTGAAAATTAAAATGTGTCAAATTAAGCATCGAAATTTGCAGTTTTAGCTAAAAATTTCATGTCCGACCTCTACTATTGACTCGATCCACTGTGCGCCACCTCTATCCATATCCATAATCTGCGTAGGAACATCAATGGCACTTATGTTGTTTTGATAGTGGTTCCTTATTGAAAAATAATATGGTGTATCGTAATTTATGTGGTACGTTGATCTTGCAGTAGCCTTCATTCACTTTTATCTCGACGGAGAAACGCGAAAACGTCATGTTAATGGCAAGGATTTGCTGCAACTGTTGCTTCATGATGGTATTCCGTATGCATATGCAAGCAAATAAGGTGCAGTAGCTTTTTTACAGAAATGTTCTAATGTATGCGCTGAATATTGCGCAGAATAAGCTTTTGGATTATTTGTATGATTGACTATAGCTCTCAAATTAATTACTCAGGTTATTCATTTATCGCTACTCCATTCTTGAGTTTACCAGTCCTGCGTACAAAGGCCTTTTTCAAAGCTCTTGGATCTTTTACAATTAGAGACGCACGTTTGTTTATGAAATGAGATATTCCCTTGGGGATAGAACTAAGCTCTCACAATTAAATTTTGTTCCAGGTAAGGTCGAAAGTTTGACGTTCAAATTTTCGAAGGCATAGTATCGCAAATACTCTCTGATCTTACCGAAAAGCAGTTTAATTAATTTTTCTGAGAATCTAGATTTTATGGGTCCCATAAAACCCGTCTGCGTTAAAGTTTGAACTTGGCGGAGTAAAACTTTTAAACACGCTTTGTCAAAAGTCGAAACGACCCTGTTTGAACTTGAAGCTGTAGATCATCATCGTATTCCTCCTTTAATATAATTCCTGGGCGAATTTCGAGTCGAAATGACATAGAAAACTATTCCTAACAGCCACATATCATCATCCTTCGCCGTCTTTTTTCATTCCTTCTGTTTGAAGAACACTAATAGCCCTCAAAGCAAAGGAAAGTTCAGAATTTACGAAATAAATCCATCTCCTCACCCAGCGAGTTCAAACTATAAAATTAGACAGGACGTTTTTCCGTCTGAATGACATATCGACGGTGAAACTACCAAACCACGTATCTCGTTTGCGGTGTTTAAAAATCTACGCTCACGTTTTATTTTTTTGAAGTAGACCAAATCAATATCATTCCTTGAAATTCTCACGGAATTTTCTCCGCACAAAGAGGAAAAACCACAGAAATTTTCAAGACTGGATGTTAAGTAGTTTTTCATTTAAAAAATAAAGTATGACAGGAAGTCTGCGACGTCGCAAACCGAGATACGTGGTTTGGTAGTTTCACCGTTGAATCATCCTTTTTTGTCTGTTTTTGTTCCTTCTGTTTGAAGAACACTAATAGTCCTCGAAGCGAAGGGAAGTTCAGAATTCACAAAATAAATCCATCTCCTTACCCAGCGAGTTCAAACTATAAAATTAGACAGGACGTTTTTCCGTCTGAATGACATATGTAGGTAAGGAGAAAGGTCGGTACTGTTGAATTTCGTGAAAGTTTGGACACATTCCTAGCTTGATAGTTTAGTGCGACATTCGAGACAGCTTCTATCGTCGTTTTTAAACTAGAGTTTTTTTGTTCCGTCTCATTTGTGTCACGTTCGCGGTGCTACCGTGTTTTATTCTCACGTCCTCTGTCCGTCCTCCGGGACGCGAGACGTCAGCCGAAGAAATTTTTCTCTCGAGTTCCAGTGAACTTAAAGTTTTAAGCTCCTTCGTCCTCCTTTAAAACTGAGAGCGACGTTGCGAGATTTCCCTCGAAATAACGCGAATCTTGGATCATTTCACCGGAATCTTGTTAGGTTTGGTGACAGAGGCGGTTCTAAACGAAATTCCTCCGTAGTCTTTAATGAAATCCTGTCACTTCTCGTCTTGTCCTCTGACCCCGAACGCTTTGCGAGCCCATCCAGCCGTTTTGATGCTCTAGTTTTTATCAACTCTCGATCTAGCGGAGTGTCAGCTCTTTTCAAATTAAGTTTTGTTGTACTTTAATTATTTTCATCTTGTTAGATACATATTCACCGACTTCAGGCATGGTTGTTACCGGACTTTCTCGTGGAATCCTCCGTTTTTCCTCAATTATCTGCAAAACTATAAGGAAAACATTCATAAGTTTAGTAGGAAACCCGTCGGGGTGTCTAGCATCAGAATTTTCCCGATTATATCAGGATTTGAGATCTATCAGGATTTAATCCCGATTTCATCAGGATTTGAGGAGAAATCGGTCGTAAAATCAGGATTTGAGAAAAGTCGGCCGTCCGATCGGATTTTTTTATCGAGCTAATTTTGCTTTCGCATGCGCAAAAAATCATGATTTGAAAAAAATTTGAAATTAGGGTTTAGCAATCATAAATCAGGAAAAAGCAGGATTTGGAAAAATTATGAAATCAGGATTTAGCAGTTATAAATCAGGAAAAATCAGGATTTCCCAAAATGAAAAAAACTAAACTCCCTGCTCGTGTTTCATCGAAGGAAATTTGGAAAGGCATAAAGGTTCATACGGCGTTTTTCCTTAGCACGGCAGAGGAGCACCGCTTTCTATTTGGATTACATTTTGCAATAAGGAAACACTATCTCTGGCTCTTCCATAAAAGCACCTTTCTGCATAGGGAAACCAATGACATATATGTTGTTTCTGAAATGATCCAGAAATAGTGGTTCCTTATTGCAAAATGTAATCCATTTCCAAGTGCATGGCGGCAACACAGACTGCAGCTTCCTCGTCGCTCCAGCAGCTGAAAAATTAATCACCCGCGAGGAGTCGGCTAATTTTGACCGTTTTCCCGGGCGCTAGTTTTCTCGCCTGTCGCCCTCCCCGTTCCGGCCGAAAGTTGAGGCGCGCTCTAATCGCATCTCGCATCATGCCGCCCTAATTAGCCAACTTCGCAACTTCATCCCTGCAGGTGAGCCAAGGAGCCCAATAAACACCCCCCGCCGTAGACTCTAGCCCCGTGGAAAAACTGTTCTCGTTGACTCTTTCGGCCCCTAATGTTTCCACTGATATTACCCGTTCTGATTCTTTTGGGTTCCCTAGGGTTTGTAGATTATGCAATTTCGGTGGTCTTTTTGCTCATCAAGTTGCGTGTCTAAGAAATGAAGGAGCCCGAATTAGTTAGCTTCTCCACTGTAACCCTGGCAATAGCTGGTCCGTGCCGTAGACTCGAACCCCGTCGAAAAACTGTTCGTATTGACTTTTCCTTGATTTTTTCGCTGATACTACCGATCCAAACTGAAGACCCACTCGTGGACCGTTTTCAAGGAATGCAGGAGCTCAATCGAGTAATCAAAGCTTTACATCACCAAATATAATATAGGAAATACAATGAATGACTTTCCTCTGCGCGTTAAAAGTTGGAAACTACACGGAGGTTAATGACGAAAATGAATCTAAAGCTCAAATGTTGTATTGAAAAATGTGGAAAATCGCTCCATTTTTCATTGAGTTTTTGCGGATGCAAATTTATTCCCTTTTTCCTCAGAAATGTAAAAAATATGACTTTTTAACAATTTTGCACGTATTAATTGCCGCGTTTTTGCGTGGTACACACGATTTGTACCGCGATTCGGAGAAAAACACTCGGTTTTTTCCGCAGCTCTGCAAAAAAAAAAAAAAAAAAAAAAAAAAAAAAAAAAAAAAAAAAAAAAAAAAAAAAAAA
>NW_017547295.1:4181054-4218873 GCF_001854935.1 Bemisia tabaci
TTTTTTTTTTTTTTTTTTTTTTTTTTTTTTTTTTTTTTTTTTTTTTTTTTTTTTTTTTTTTTAATCACCTCTATCCCGCGTTCAGCTCCAAAAATGATTATATAATGGCCCGACTCACACGTCAGCCTTTCAACGGAAACTTTGACGGCGGGGACGCGACGGTGCGTGAGCCCGTGCGAAGAGACGAGGCGCGGTTCCGGTCGGCGTGCGTCACGTTTTTGGCGTCACGTTTTTGGCGTCACGTTTTTGGCGTCACGTTTTTGGCGTCACGTTTTTGGCGTCACGTTTTTGGCGTCACGTTTTTGCACAACTCAAAAATCGAACCGGCGGGAGGCGAAATCGCTTACGTTAGGCCAGGACCAGCGCTGCCTCCTCGGCCGAAAAAAAAGTCGATGGCGGCCCTGTTATCGATAGACAAGACTAGACATGGCCGCATATCTTAATCACGCTGTACATCACATTTTGATGTGCAATCGGGCTCCTTCAAATTTTCAGTAATTGACCCGCGGATACGATACAGGAGAAGATGATCACTCGCGAAACTGAAGTTTAACAGGGTTAACAGTTACGGAATTTTAGGAAGCAGTCGGGAAAGTTGGAGAAAATTTAGGGAATGCCGATCATGGTCAAAGAATTGATCGACTCAGAGTACTACGGCGGGAGGAAGATCGAGTCGTCTGGTTATGCTTTCATGGATTTTACTTTTTTAGGAACCGTGAGTTGAGGATATTCCGAAAAAAATTAGAGAAAGAAGGGGAAACCCAAGAATATTAACGCACGTAGTCAAGAATTTTGTGTTTGTTTTTTTTTTTTTTTTTTTTTTAATTTTGCGATTCATGATGAAGAGTTTCACCTCATACCGCAGTGTTATTTTTTTTGGGCCAATTTTTTTTTATTTTTATTTTTTTTTAGGAGCTCCTATAAAAAGTGAGAGTAAACTTGGAGAAGTCCGTAATTCTATCAAACCGGATAAAGTCAGGAAGAAGCCGTCAAATCTTGAATGTTTTTGTTTTGTCGTTATCTTTAGAAAAGTTAAATTCTCAATCTATATTTTCCATAGGATGAGCTCAAGTTTTGTAGCAGATTCGAGCAACTATCCGAAAGACTTGTCTACTTCAAACTTCATATAAGGTTATGAAAATGCTGCGCTAAGAGCCTCGAAAAGTTAAAGTAAAGTCATGCTATTATAAAATCCTAGGATTTGTTTTTGTTTGTTTTTTTTTTTTTATACTTGAAACGAGGGAAATATCGCGGAATTTTGACGTAAGCACCTAGTGAAAATGCCAATTAAGTCGGGGAAATTTAGAGGAAAAGCCAGAAGTGGAACCCCGTTTAAAAGCTCAGCGATCGTTGCTATTTCAGAGGAATCCGGCCGCAAATAGACAAGCTCCAGAACCGCGCTCGAGGTTTCAGACCCTAAACTGCTAATTAAACGGCGGACCGAGCAGAGATTAAAAAGGGACCGATGGCTTCGTGGCGGTGGTGGTAGTGGTGGGNGGTCGATGGTTGGAGTTGTGCTTCTAAAGCGCCGCTAACGCGATTAATCGTAAGCTCTGACAAACGGCGCGGCGAGAGGGCGGCGAGGTGTTTCCGATCGAAGACCGAAAGTTAAAAGCTCGAGACTTGATTGGCGACTGCCGAGGTGTAATCGAATCTCCAAGTTCAAAAACTCGTCGTCAGAGGCGGATCCAGCACTTTGGCAACACTGAATTGTCTCCTTTTAAACCTATACTAAATAATCGATTATTTTTGGAGCACCTGGCCCCTCCTAGAATCGATACATTTCCATAGGTTTAAATGGAGAAAATACAATGTTGCCAATTTCCTGGATCCGCTAATGCTCGTCGCCGAGTTAGTTTTTTGTCGACTGCATGATTTTCACGAATAATTTTTAAAATTTACAACGAATACTTTCGTGATGAGTGAGAGTAAAACGAGAAACGTCGGTAGTTACAACTGATAGTCGATCGCCTCTCAATTTCTTGTAAACGGTTGAAATCGTTTCCTTTGTCGGCGGTTTTTATTGTCATATTTTTTTGAACTTTGTTTTATTTACAGTGGAGTTTCACGGCAACAATTCCGCTGGATCTGTAATAATTATCAATCGCTTCGACGGAGTTCGGTTGTATGCTTTCATCATTTCGACTATCAAGCATCTTATCAAATAAACGTATTTTCGCGCTCTCACCGTGCTTATTGACTCTTTGGTAGACTTTGTCCAGAGACAAGTCTATTCAGAGGCGCTTCCCAAGCTTCGTGCTATTGGATTCCTGCGGTGTAAATACACTGTATTATGAACCCTCCAATACATTTTTCGAGTTTTTTTCGGGAATTAGTCTTCGTCTAATGGGAACCGATGAGTGACGTGTGGAGTAATTAAGCGTGTTGTTCGTAACACGCCAATTGGACGTATTTCTGTCAAACGGAACTATGTGCATTCAGACACGAGCCCTGAGACCCATAGGATATATGCTTGATAGTGCTCAAGTCATAATGCACATAGTTCCGTTCGGCAGAAATACGTCCAATGGACGGTTCCGTATTTTATTTTAAGTTGTTTCTGAGCACACCGCCAAGAATACAACGCGCGGATATTCGCAGTTTACCTTTGTATCTGTTCGTAAACGAAGAAAAAAGAGCTGTCAATCAGATCACGTGTTTTGAAAGTGTGATTGGTCGAATTTTGACGATTGTATGGGCGCGAATTGCCCTTCAGAACTTCATCTAATGGATCTATTTTCAAACGTAATCTATATTCTACCGTACCAATGAAAAACGCCGTGTGAGCATTCAAATGCTGGTAAATTCTATACTTAGAAAATTTATGAATACTTTTCCTCGAAAATAATAGATATGTTTGCTTCAGGTGCGAATGAAATTTGCCGTAAATCGGGAACAAGCATATTTACAAATTTTCCACAAAAAAAAAAAAAAAGCCTATTTTATCACGGAAAATGTAGCAATTTTTTTAATGTCTCCGTAGTGTTTCTCCGTGACACATTAGTAAACTTAAAGTAGTATTAGCACATGTGCTGGTTATGAGGGTATTGTATGCAAGAGTCTAAGCGGAGTCCGTTGCGCACTTTTCCTGCTTGTTTCTGATGAGTTTCTGTTTCTTGTTGCTCCTTGATGAGTATTTAATTGATGTTGTCTTGTTTGTTGCAGTTTCGGGAAGAGGACTGGGGGCAGCGCGCGAAGACCTAACGAATGTTTCGTTCTCGAACCGTCCGAGATGATAGTCGTAAGTACCTTTAAATCTCTCTTCGACTAAGATTTTAGAAAATTCCGTCAAGGTGTACCAATCTCAGTCAGAAGGATGGCAATCGTTTAAAAAACTTCGAGATGCAAAATTTTGAGAAATTATCAGGAAAATAAAGGAATTCGCTCAACTTCTATCAAGGTGGAATTAGTAATTTTCATTCTCCGAGAGTATACATTATGCTAAATCACGTGAGCAATGCAGAATCTTAAATCGAAAATCGCACCCAGTGATTGGCTGGCAGTGCGATCGTAGCTCATTGCTACACCGCAATGTTTCTCCATTTGATAACGTAAAGTGACCGCTAAACTTGGATAATTTTTGACGTGTCAAAGGAAGTTAGAATGTTTTTCAAAAGGTTACTGACTTTGCCACCCTCTTTGAAAAATTCCCCTTGTTAGATGAAATTTCGATCAAACCGCAAGAATTGTCTTTAATTTTTTTTTATTGAATTCTGAATGAACCTATACTTTGCTGGAAATCTCTGAGAGATACATATCACTTGGGAGCCTACTTTACCCCCAACAACTCGAGTTATACGAATAAGGTGTGGAATTCTATCCGTAATAATAGCGTTGCCAACAACTCTTAACATCCAACACCGGAAGAAGAGTTTATTTCGCATTTTTATCCCTCCCGTTGGTTACAATACAGGCAATACAGTTTAGAGCAATACAGGCTCCGGAGTGAAATACACTCCGGATTTCACCCCGAAATTTCTAAGGGTATGAAAATATGGATTAAAATGAATGAAGATTTTCTCGAAATCATGCGGATTTTTTGGTGCCGGCTCTGTTTTCCGCGGGCTTTTTTCCGCGACGTGTCGCCTTGGGCACGGAGCGGAATCCGTGTCACGGTGTCGCGCCTTCCGCCCAGAGCTTTGAGCTTTCCGGGGCTTGCGGCACTCGCTCATTCATCTCTGCGGCCGTGAGATAACCCGCCGGCTAAATATTTCGCTCCTGTTGACTCCGAATCGGCGCTGACGGAAGTATTTCCGACCGGGCCTTTCAAGTTCCGCAGTTGCCAAATTTTTCCGGATTTTCATCTTTTTTTTTCCTTTTGAAAGATTTAGGTTAGTCAATAGGTCCCGGGTTCGAATCCCGGTGGTGGCGACAAATTTTCATGGAACTGACGAGTGGATCTGTAAGCAGAATTCGCTCGGCCTGAATCCGTGAAAATTTGTAAGCCCGAGCATGGATGTCTACCAAACTCCCTGATGTCTTCGGACAATAAATAGTGCCTATAGATGGCTGTAGATTCCTAAAGGAATAGAAGCCACTAAACTCTCAATATAAAAAAAAAAAAAAAAAAAAAAAAAAAAAAAAAAGATTTAGGTTAGATTGTGTCCTCACGTGTTCTTTTTAAGAAAGTTCCCCTTTGCTCCGACTTCTAGAAGACCGCATGTAGATAGAAAATTCCCCGCCCCTATCTCGCAGATTAATGGCGTGAGGAAAATTGAACCGCGGTGAGCAGAAAAGAAGCAAGGCGCATCAGCTAGCCCCAAATTTAAGCGGGCAGTCGTGGCTTGGTTCCTCTGCTGAAAGCGATCCCATTGAAAAGCCTCAAAATAACACGATTATTTTGCACGTGAGGTTTTGCAGCTTTGCAAGTCGCAGACTTTCTGTCACACTTAATTTTTTGAACGGAAAACTACTTGACGCCAATCAGGCCCGCCACAAGGGGGGGGATACTGGGTCCTTGGTACCGGGGCCCGTGATGCAGGTGACAAACCACTACGAATTCATGTGTAACCCTCGTCTTGTAAGGAGAAGTGAAAAAATTACCCTAAAAATTCCGCAAAAAGTGAACAAAGTTTCAAAAACACGCTAGGGCACTATTAAATTTTTCTTACTTTTTTTTAGAGATTTCTATCTATTTATAAGATTTTTAGTATATTTAGAATGATATTTTTAGTAACTGCAATTCATTTTCTTCCGTTGTTGGATGCTAAGAGCCTCCTGTCTGGGCATCCTCGACTTCAATGGCTCACTTCCCTTGCCATAGACGTACTAAAGGGGAGTCCAGGGGGGCCCGGCTCCCCCTAGAATTGAAAAGTATCATCTGCCCCCCTCAAAAAAAAATTTAAAGATGTTTTGAATGCAACAATTCGAAAGTATTTGATGCTGAAAGTAAAAAAAAAAAGGCGTTATTTTCTGCAGAAATTGATGGAAAATCTCCATCATAAGAGCTTCAAAATGCGTCAAAATAGATTTAAAATTTCAAAAATTTCCCCGGGGAGGCCCCCCGGACCCCCCTCTGTGCTAGGGGCCCGGGCCAGAAAACTGGTACCAGGGCCCGAGGTGGGATGTGGCGGGCCTGACGCCAATTATTGAAAACTCGCGCGATTTTTCTTCTCCGTTCGAAGAAAACTCCGCGTTAAAACTTGAAGGAATGGCATCGATTTGTTCTCCTTCGAAATAATAAATCCGGAGCGGAAATCTTCAAACGCCGCAAAGGAGATACGTTTTCTAGCAGTTTCACCGTCGCTATGCCGTTTTCCCTAATGCCACTCGAAACTTTTACTTAGCGTGGGCTTGGAAGCATTTTAATGATCTATCAATAAGTTGGCCGGAGAAAAACTTGCAGAAAAAAATAATCTCCGTCGAGCTCTCGGTCTTGCCTCCGCTATCTCCTCTTTCGATCTGTTTTCTCGTTTTTCCCATTTTTTGTCGGCTTATCTCCTCCGGTATTTTTCCGAGTGCTCGCTCAACTCGAGAAACGCGTTCAACTTTCGGCCAGGAATCGGGCCGCAAATCCAAACAAGGAAACGGTCGGAATCGAAAGTGAACCACGGCAAGGTTTCTGCCGGTGTTCTTGTCCCACTGGGCAACTCAAAACAAACCGAATCTGGTTTACTCGGACACCGGCTCCGCGGCTCCGCCGCGTGTTACGTGCCTCGTGGCGCTCGGCCGTTTCCGAAATTTTGCCCCAGTTTGGACTCGGGAGGTGTCGCCAAGGTCCGGCCCGGAAAATGTGCAACTTGAAGCGGCCGCCGCTCGCGTGTAGAATAAACAATCCGGATCTCAGTTGCCAGAATTTCCGGAAATTTTGAGTTTTTTAGCCTCTTCGGATTTTTCAGAGACAAGTGACCCTCCACTGGCCTCTTGGCGACAGGTGGAAGCTTTTACTTTCGGGGATTCAACACTTCCTTATGGACAATTGAGGCACTGGATGCGAAAAGTGCACTTCTCGATTGCAGTGTTTCAGAATCTCTGTTGCTCATTAATCCCTCGGAGAAGAATTGAATGGGTGATTTTTCTAGAGTCCCTTTATACTGAGAGTCAAGACAATTTGAATCCATTTCTGATTGGTTCCCGTATTTTAGGCCTCTACAGTGTCACAAACGGGAATAAAGATTACATTTTCACCAATTGCAAAGATTATAATCTGGAATGGACCAGGGAATTACGGGTTCGGCAAGGAACAAACGGAATGAGAGGAGGAACGGAGAAAGGCATTTGAGAATGGGCCGATCAAAGATTACGAAAAACGTTCAATTTCTGTAATCTTTATTCCCGTTTGTGACATCCATGAGCCGAATTGTCTTGACTCTCAGCATAAAGGGACTCTAGATTTTTCCAGAATTCTCTTAGTAGAAAATTGTAAAATCATGAGGAATATTCAGTAAAATTCTTAGTGTGATGGATGTATTCACTTTCCTTACAACGAATTGAATATTGGAGGAGAGTCTGAAGCACTGCAACCGAGAAGTGCCCTTTTCGCATCCAGTGCCTCACTTATAAAAGTGAGCAATAGCCATCACTCTTTTTTCGGCTGTTGACCTACCTACATGGTGTATGATGAGCATCGGGTAACGTCACGAGTCAAACGCCCTTCAAACCGCCAACACGTTGTTTACCATCAACCAAGTAGGTAGGTCAACAGTCGAATGTTCAAGTCCCAAGAGTAAAAGCTTCCACCATTGCCAAGATACTAGGGGAGGGTCTCTTGTCTCTGGGATTTTTGATAAATGTTTTTGTGTTCCACTGCAAAGGGCAAAAGCAAGCGGGACTGCTCTAATATGTTTCTATTAGAGAAACGCTCTGCTGTTTCCTATGTAAGCGCAATTTTAAGTTCCTCTAAGAGCATGAGCACCATTGAGATGAAAGAACTCGCTCACCAAAATTTCAACTATCAATTTTGAGGAAACTACACTACGGCTTGAGATTAGTGCGGTCAGTGTGGCATCTTTCGGTAGGATACAACTTGTTAAACTTGGAAGTCATGAAATTGCATGGTTTCCCAGTTTAAGGCGATTCTATCAGCAAGCCTGAAAGAAACCTAGGACGCAAGTTTTATTTCGAAAAAAATTGCTCTCAAGAATTTGTTCAATGCTCTGCTGAGTAACTAAATAATTTGAATGAATAAATTGATATGAATGAAACCCAGGATTCCATTTTGCAACCGATCTCGGTGTAACCATATCGATAGCCGATCGAGAACGGTACTTTTGACTTTTTTCCAATATTTTGGAAGATGATATTTAGCACGAATATTTTTTATGATTGATCCAGAAGATGAAAATTCGATTGTTCCAAAGTAATCCACCTAGTTGTTAAAATTTGAAATATATGCATCGATCGCTCCCAGAACGTGTTGCGCGATAGTTGAAGATTTACCGCGACTTCTTTCTTGGACCGGTCATCATGAGATAGCCGTCGCAAGCTGCTTCCACGTGACAACACTGTCAAGCACTCGGACCAACTCACCGTTAAATCTAGCTTTCCACGCTCAGTCAGTCTCCATTTTTCCGGGCCAAAGGACCGATTCCAAACGAGTTGGCTTTCGACAATTTCCCAGCCAGTTTTGTGACATTTTTTTCGTGCTATGTACACGCCGATCATGAGTCGTTACTCCGGACCAGGGTTTTTTGGCGACAGCCCGCGGTGGTTTTTCGGGGTGGATTTCACTCGGCATCTCGTGGCCTTGGACAGAAAAACTTAACTCCCTGTTTCTCATTTCGTCCGGTGGTAGTTTCCATCGCGTTTTTTTCATTAGAAGAATGAAGTATTTTTCTACTGCGTCTCCTACAGCAGAAAATTTTGAAAAATTGTCCGATAGTATTTTTTCCCTCTGTGTGATATCATATACCTAGTTTAAGTTGTTTCTGCTATTTCCGGATTTTGATTCGCAGGAATTTTTAAGAGTCTTGCGCTGAAGCTGTCTTACCGGTTTTCAATTTCAATCTGGTTTCTTTTCTTTGTGGGTTGGGAAAGATAGTATTTTTCGCCCTGGCAGCATTTCAAAAAATCCATTCTCGCTATTGTGCTTTCAAACGTCAACTCCTGTTTATTGTTCTGTGAAATCGTTTTTTTTTTAAATTTTATTTTTCTACCTCCGATAGCGACTCTTCGGGAGAGTTATTACTAGTCCCAGCCAAGACAGAACCGAGTTTTTCATAATTTTCTCCTTCTAATTTTTATTTAAAACGAACACGGCAAGATTTTGTTTGTGGAAACCCTTTGTTTTTACATTCTGTCAATTCTTTATCAATCGTAGGTTTTGCGTGGGTGATTCGGACCCTCGTTCGTGTTACGTTTCGTGATCATTCCGTATTTTTACTTTCTCGCACACCCGGTGCGAGTAGTGTAAGGATTTTTCAAAAATTGTGAGCGGGTGTGAGGAACAATTTTTCGAGTGCGTACAGTTTTAAAATGAGGGCGTGGGTATATTTGGACTTCGGATGCGTGAAGGTTCTCCCTATTCTGTATTGCAAGGTATGACTTTTTTATTTCCTCTTTATATCTCTCTATTCTTATTTTATTTTTATATTTAACTAAAGGACACGTAGTAAATGATATTGATTCAATGATATTTCATTTTCACTCGAGGAATTTTAGGTGAAATTGCGAGCAAAATCATCCGAAAAATTTGAAGAAAAATATTTAAAAAGTTTTCCGGAAATTCGTGATTTGCTAAAGAAAAATAGGCAGGGCCTGGAGGCTCCTACGACGTTCTTCCTTGGCACGGGAGAGTTGGGGCATAATGGAGCGTGAGAGGGGTAAACTCTGATTGGTCGAGGCGACGAAACCGAAAGCGCGTTGACTCTTGAATGGTATCTGGGCTCCTTGCATCTGATTAATGCTCCTCGTCTGGGCGTTTGTCGTCAACTTGAGTGATTGCACGTGCGTTAGTGCGCGTCAACCACCTTTCCCGTACCCTCCACACTCTTATTTGGACGTCATTAGGCAAACGAGATTAATCTCCGATGAGAAATCTGCACAACAACCTAAATAAACTTGCGAGTCCATTTGAAGATACGTCTTTTTTCGTACTTCGCACTGCTAAAGATCCAATTCTCCGCGGTGATCGATCGAACAGACAGTCACAATCTCGCGAGACCGGCTGCCATGCGAGATTTTATGCCATTCTCAAATTCTCAATGATGGTGCCAATTCGTCGTCTCCCGAACGGAGGAACGCAACTTCATTCCAAGGTTGCAATATTGATTCGATAACAATTCAATTTTTTACAAGAATGTACCTGTGCAATTTTGTTCCAAATTTGTGATTCCTGCATGAGCTCAGAGGTTTTCCTCTTACGTGTTTACGGCGATTTTACCTATAGCACGGCAGTATACTACCCTACTAAGGAAGAACACCGCATGAGCCCTTAGCCGATGCCAAATTTACGTTGATTAAATAAGAATTTTCAGGGAAATCAGTGAATACTTTCCCTCCAATTTTTCAGAGAATTTTATTCGCTGTCAGCTCCAAATCATCTGAAAATTTCAAGAGAAAATATTCACAATTCTGCTTGAAAATAAGTCATTTAATTGAAGGTTTGGCAACTCTCGAATGTTCACACGGCGTTTTCCCTTAGCACGGCAGTATAGTAGACCATTATGTGTGGGGAAAACATGCAAAATTTTGGATTGAGTTACGGCACTTTTGCCGTGGACAGGGGATTCATGACGGGACCCTGAATGGACCCCTCTTATCGGGGGCGAATCAGGATTCAATCATGAACGGATCCCTTCTCTAACACGGCGAGGGGGGTAGGGTGGGGGGGAGGGGCTTAACATTCCAAAACACGGCTCAATCGTTTGGATCCGGAGGAGGAAATGGTTCCGAAACTCATGGGCGAGCGGCACGTGGAACTATTCGGCGAACATTTCGGAATGCGAAACTTTGCGCGGAGCCGCGAAGGAACCGCGAGCGGTTGAGCTTTTCCGCTGACTCCGGATTCGTGTCTCCGAAATTAGCGACGCCGACGAGGACCGCTCCCCAATTAGCGGCCCCCCTCGCCCCTCCCCGGCCACCCCCGGTCCGCATATTATCCGCGTTAACAATGAACAATACACATCAATACGCTAATCGAGTGGGTGGTCGGGTGATGGGGGGGAGAGGGGGGCATGGAACCCCCCTCCCGGTCCACCCGAAGTCATCGAGCCCTTCCAACGCGCTGTTAAGTTCGGATCGGTGTTGCCTCGTCTTCGTTGGAATGTTGGATTGCATTCCATCAAATCCGCATGCTTGGACCGTCATCTGCCGCACTACGCAAAAGAGCAGTTACGACCAAATTTTTCAAAATTGAGTTTTCTTCTACAGTTAACAGGGTTGCCATAGTCAGGGAAAACCACCGGAAAAAAACACATTTAATCTAGAGTCCAGACTCTTGAAAACATAGGCAAGAAAAAATACTCTTGATTCAATCGGATTTAAGCTTAAATCAAGAACCAAGCCTCTTAATTTGAGCGGATTCCCTTTTGATTTAAGCTTAAATCTGATTGAATCAAGAGTCCTTTTATTTCTTGACAATGTTTTCAAGAGTCTGGACTCTAGATCCAATGTGTTTTTTTTTCCAGTGACCGGTAAATGTCAGGGAATTTTAAAAAATCAGGGGAAACCTGTATTTGTCAGGGAAAATGACGAGGATATCTGGAAAAAAATTTCTAAGCACCTTCTTTACCATTTAGAATGGGTTTGACGTGTTGAACAACAAATTTTGTCCCAAAACTATATATTTTTATGTCTTTATGACCATCTGCATATCTTTATTTGTCAGGGAATTTCGTCCAAATGTGTCAGGGAATATCATTTTCCAAATTCTACGGCAACCCTGACTCTATCTCGACTCTGCGAAGCGGCAACCCCCCGAACGCAGCATCCCTCGACGACGGAGCGAGCAGCCAACACCCGGCGCCCCGGCTGCGGCTGCGGCGGGAACTCGGGCGAAAATTTCGGCAACCCGCCCAACTCCAACTCGGTGCCCCCGACTCGGAACTCGCGGCGGATCAGCGGCCGCGCCAGCTCATTGTTAGTCGCAACTCGGGCAGCCGGTGAGCACGAGTGCAATGAATGTGCATGGGCGGAAAGAGCCGGCTCGCGAAACTAAACGCGCTGCAATTAAGAGATAATAAGTCGCCGCCAAAGTTGGCCCTCGACCCCTCCCCCCCTCCCCCGCCGGCCCCATCAGACTCCCGCTCGCCCCCGAATTCGGAAAGGAACTTCCCCCGCGCCATCAACTTCGAGGAACAATGCTGCCCCGGCTCGAAATCCGGGATAAGTTGAAAACGCGCCCTCTTTCAGGAGCTCCCTCATTCCCCTTCGTTTTCGGACTTCTGCGGGCTGATTATTGAAATTTATAGACACACTAATAGACAAATCAGATAAAGGGGGAATAGAACGATCCTATTGGTTGAAATGGGTGGTTCCTGTGGTGGAAGGGAGAAAATAATGTACTAACTCCCCCTCCCCCTTCGTTTTTGGACTTTCGCGGGCTGGTTATTGGAATTAATCGACAAAGCAGTAGACAAAGAAGACATTTGAAGTATGGGACGATCCTATTTGTTAAATGGGTGGTTCCTGTACTTCAAGAAAGAAAATGATGGACTTAACTATTGGGTCACTCGTGGGTTGCCATTAGTAAGTCAATTACCTACCCACCTACCAACCACTTTTGTCCATTGCCACCACCCGCTTCCACCAGTAGGATACCTCATTATCCCTCTCTTGTTCTTAGTCTATAGCTTGTCTATCAACTCCAACAATCGGCTCGCTGACCAAATTAAGAATACCCGCATTACAGGGCTCACGTCATAATGCACATAGCTCCGTCGTATGGAAATATGTCCAATTCTCTCTAATTCAGACCTTGTCCAGTGGCCCATATTTATGATGCTCCGCAAGTGAATCTACGTGTCTGAAAACGACAATAAATTTGCAATGCGCAAAAACAAGTTTTGGCTCATTTTATTAACAGCACGTGTGCCGCTAGTTTTCCAATGCAATTAGGTGCTTTCATCGACGAGCTAGAAATAGTAGTTTCTTATCGCAAAATGAAGTCTAATTGACTCTAAAATGGATATACTAAAAAAATGCCATGATTGTGAACTTTGAAAATCCTTTGTGAGCATTAAGCTTCGTAATATCATGCTTCTCGCCAAATGTTATGTGACCCGTCGCAGAATACTTGCAAATCCAACCTCTTTTGAGAAAGAAAAATAACTATCATCTTAACGGCGCACAGTGGAGCTAGTCAATCAGGGAGGTCGGACATGAAATTTTGGACTAAAACTGCAAATTTCGATGTTTATTCCACCACATTTTAAATTTTAAGGGTGATCCTAGAAGAAGATTTCACGAGGAAACCAATTTAGCCATTTGTAAAACCTCAAAGTTTTGTTTGAACGGAGTTATGAGCTTTTAAAGTTTCCAAATTTCGTCCGGCCTCCTCCATTGGCTCGATCCAGTGTGCGGTGTTAGGCCTCTACTGCTTACGCGTACATTATAATACTGCGGCTCAAGTGTAAAGTAGCCTAATACTTGTCAATACGCTTTCATCTTGTCCGCGAAAAATGATTGCCTCACCCTAGCATTCGTATCAGTCATTGAGACACGGTTACAAAGATCGATGCGGTGTCAACCGCGTGAAAATGGCAGCGTTATGGTCATTCATGGATTATCAATGAAAATATTGACCTGACCTTCACTCCGTCCCATTCATGTCCCGTCGTGTAGTGTGCATTGCGCCGTGTTTAAGTTTCCCACGAGAAAAAATAGGGGTTATCTGTTTACCCCTGGAGGGGTCTTCGTTAAAAGTCACAGCGTCCCGCTCCAATCTATTTATGTTCATTAATGGGTTTTCGGAAAATTGTTATCGTTTCAACTTCGATTGTTGACACATAGCTCTCGGCCTCTCCGCGCCGTGTTGTGAATTGACGACGGTCAAGCCCAAACAAATCAGGAATTCGGAAAATTCACGGATGATTTCGATTTAGGGAAACTGCTTGAGAGTGTTGATTCGATAGAGGAAGAGGTCCTGCGAAAGTGAAAATAAATAAAATGGACTTTCACTGTGAGTCGCCAAAAATCTCGCATTCTGACTTCTCTGCCAACTATCGCACTCGCGTCCGTGTTTGTAATAATCATTGACGTTCTCCTAAGAAACCACTCCAGATTCTGGCGTAACATTTTATTTCTATGCAAACTCATTTATTGCATCTTTTGCAATCGCCATGAAAAAGTGCTCTTTCTTTTGATTAGGCGCTCTCTCGCCGACGTAGACCTAATTCTGGCGTAATATTTATGTTTTACTTATGTAAAGTGCTTTATCATGTGCAATTATTATGGGGACATCGATTTTGTATCAGTGGAGCAGGAATGTAGAAAGAATTGCCTAAAAAATACTGTTGAAATGTAAAAGAGCAGGAGATGGCAGTTTTTTCAAATACAGTAATATCACAATGCCATCAGATTTCTATTGCAACACACAGCCCAATCGTCGATTCGTCTCCAAGTCGGGAAGAGTGTACTCAAAAAGGAAGCGCTTTTGCTGGAACCGCACGAAGGCTGGCGAGGAAGTCTTGATTTCAACGATAATTTATTTGAATCTCGGAAAAGAGGAACCGTATGCCTTCGGATACCATCAGTGGCGAGGCTTGAATGATTGATCATCGATATTTACCCATTTGAAGCTATGGTAAAGAATCGATTATTAAGGTTTTTGTTGCGAACACCCTGCTTATCGATCCTTTTCCATAGGTTTAAATGGCAGATCCTTCGATGTATCGCCAAGCACGCCATACCACGCCACTGAACACCGTGCACGGAACCCGTGAACTTGCCCTCGCGTGCAACAAGTTGGAATCACCGATGAGGGAGCACGCCTAGTTCGTCGACGGGCAGGGTCGAGCGGAGTAGATGGAGGGATGGCGGGAGGGGCGCGCGGATGCACCCACCGTTTCCCCTTTTTCGCCCTAATTTCAGCCCACAAGTCATTCGATAGGGGAGCCGAAGTAATACCCAACGAGGTTGCCCCGTCGCGCGAGCTCCAGAAAAATAGTCACCTTTGGTATTTTCGTGAATAAATAGGCAAATAATTCCACGTTTCTCTGACCGAGGAACGTCTGTTCATTCCTGAAGTTGCACTATCTCTTACAAATTTCGCTGATTTCTTACAGCGGGCTCATTATTGACATTGATAGACACGTTCTTACATTGCTTCGATTGTATATGCAGAGTCTGTGCTGCCGTGATAGCGAAGAGAGCAGTAAGTGCAAAAATAAAGTTTTGAGAAAACGGGCTCAGAAGCTTCTGAGCGGAAAATCGACTGATTTTATTTCAATTACTTAAAAAGGGTACTATTCATTTTCATGTTATGATAGTCTTAGGCGAGATAGCCGTGAGTGCTATCTTCTGTATACTTTCGTTGTCGCGTTTTTGACACACAACGAACACATTCTCAGGTTAGAAAGTGGCAGAAGAAGGTGGCACTTTACTACTTGAAAGCACCGTTTTTTCATTTGATTTCTGGAGGAGTTATGTCACTCACGGCTGTTTTGTCTGAAAGGGCAATTGCGGCCTTCTCTTATGCCTCGATTTGATACAATTAAGATAAATTCTGGTGTTTTAGCTATTTCAGTGATTTCACCTGAAAGAGATTAGACGAATTTTGAAGGAAACTGGTTTTGGAAAATTTGAGACTTGCTGCTCTCTTGACTATGACGAGAGTGTAAGATGTATTCTGCCGTACTAAGAAAGAACGTCGTATGAACATTCGAGAGTTGCAAAATTTCCCGAATAAAACATTTACTTATGAAAAAAAGTTATGGATATTTTTCCTTGTTTTCAGATATTTTAGATTAAATCGTGAACAAAATGCACTGAAAAATTTGAGGAAAAATCTTCACAATTTTCCCAGTAAATTTGGTTTTTCTTGAAGGAAACATGGCAACGTCTGAAGGTTCATACGGCGTTTTTCCTCAGCACGGCAGTTTCGTCTGTGAATGGCGGCAACGCAACGACGACGGAGCTCGACGAGCTAATGGGAAGTGGGAGATACAAGCGAGGAAGCTGGAAGCGGGTCGTAGCTCGTAGCTTGGCAGGATCTTTAATTCAGCGGGAGCCGAGCCGGAATACGGGTCTGTGTGTCAGCGACTCGGCGCACGGGCCCAGGGAGGCATCCCCGCATCCCCGTGTTCGTGAGCCTTTAAATTCAGAGCGAGGGTCGCGGGGGCGGGGGTGCGGGAGGGTTGTCGAATCAAGTCCCTCCGCCACCGCCCCTGGGACGCGCGGAGGAGCGGAAGCAAGATACAGGTGTATTATTGGGAGGAGATATTAAAGTATAATTTATTTAAGTTAAAAGCTCTCCGAGCGCCGTTGTCGAGTCGCCTCCCTTTGTTCGCCGGAAGGGAATCGGGTCGCCACTTGATACGCAGAAAGGCGCTGGGTAAGGTGAACCCAAACCGGGAGGGAACAGACACCGAGCTCTTGAACTTTGCTTAAATGCTGATTTTACTCGAGATGTTTGGCAGAAAACGAATGCAATGCACCCAGAGAGGTGTAGTTCAGCTGCTCTTTCCCGAAAACTCCACCTTATGAACCCTGAGACACAGCCAAAAGTACACTGGAAAAAAAACACATTGGATCTAGAGTCCAGACTCAAGAAAAAGCACTCTTGATTCAATCAGAATCTAGTTTAAATCAAGAACCAAGCCTCTTAATTTAAGCGAATTTCGTTTTGATTCAAGCAAAAATCCGATTGAATCAAGAGTATTTTTTCTTTTCGATGTTTTCAAGAGTCTGGACTCTAGATCCAATGTGTTCTTTTTTTCCAGTGAGGTATCAAGTGTTGCATTCTTTTAGTAAAATCGAACGGATGACACAGACCTGCAAATTTTTGGCTATGTCATATCGCGGGAAGTTTTTTAGTTGATTTCTGTTCCATTTTTAGCGCTGCACTCGGGAAAAATGTCCGAAAAATTCCATCACATTAGGATTATCCGCAAATTCAAAATGCAAATGCATTTGGATGTTTTAAGGTTTGGTTTAAAGTTTACAAGATATGAATAATATTATCACTTGATCATTATTTTTTATTCTTTAATTTTATATTTTTCCGGAATTAAAAGGAGAAATTTTTCTCTAAGTGTTATGGATCCGCTTGTTTCCCCGATAATCTAAAGAGAAGCCAGTATTGTAACAAAATTCGTTCGCTATCGCCATAAATTCACAAATCTCAGTTTAAGTATAACAGAGCGGTTGACCCAGCGCTAAACGCATATTAGCGCCTTCAAGCCTGCATGAATACTTCTCGCAATGCGCAAAACGCGGTGCAGTCGATTAGTTGGCGTGAAAGGTTTCAGCGCCTACAAGACTGTCGGATTACTTCACGCATTGCACGCACAGCACGGTGCGCGCTTTAGTCGTTGTAATTTCTCAGTGTCGAGCCGTCGGGTCTGGTAGCAGAAACCGAACTCCTGTTTAAAGGGGCGATATTTTCTGTCGCGCATCCAAGACTCAAGGGTCAAGTCACAATTTATTTATACATCGACGGTGCAACTGCCAAACCACGCATCTCGTTTGCGATGTTTAAAAATCTTTGCTCCTGTATTATTTCCTTAAAGCAGTGTAAGTCAACATTATCCCTGAAGTTTTCATACAATTTTCTTCGCATCGAGAAGAAAAATCATAATAGTTTTTAAGGGTGAAGAATTTGCAGGTGTCTGAAATTTTGTACATTTCTTATTGAAAATGAGATTGCTCTGAGAACTGAGCACGAGGATATCTTTGGTTTCTATATTGAACAATGATCGGGGGAAATGTGACAAAATAACCTAATCTGCTGAAACATGTGTGTTTAAGTAGAAAATGTCGCCAGATGACGTCACAAGGCGGCATATTTTCTAGCTTTTTACTCTATTTTACAACAATTTACCATTTCGGAAATCAAGAACGAAAAAAAATGCGACTTTAGCTCATTAAGTACTCTCAGATCGAAATTTTTGATTGTGATGTCCATTTTCGTTTGAATCATAATCCATAACAAGGAGTCTACAACGCCAAAAACCGACACACGTGATTTCGGAATTACGCCGTCGATTTATTTGAATACTTATCCACGCAGCAAATCTTGAAATTAATATATTCAAGTTTCACGGGTCGTTTTGATTTGTATCAGTGCTCCTATTTCCTGGAACTAGTACCGAATTTCGAAACTCTCGAGACTCTCCCGACTTTTTCTCGGAACTTTTGAAAAAATCTAATAAGAATCCCGGAGCTTTCGACGGTCATGGAGCGCGAGAAATTGGAGCGAAAAAGTTGCGAATCCCGGAACTTTTAACGGACATAGAATGGGAGCACATGATTTGTATAGAGGCAAGAAAGCAGGAGATGTGTGCTGTCGTGCTAAGGAAAAACGCCGTATGAGCATTCAAGAGTTGCCAAATTTCCTTCGATAAAATGTTTATTTTTAAGGAAATTCATGAATATTTTTACCTGACATTCTCAGGAACTTCGAGTGAAATTGCGAGCAAAGGTATCCGAAGAATTGGACGAAAAATATTCATTAGTTGACAAGAAAATTCGTGTTTTATCAAAGGAAATTTGGCAACGCCTGGAGGCTCATACGGCGTTTTTCCTTAGCACGGCAGGGTGATGGTTGTCGACGGGATTCGGAAAGGGGTAGCCGAATTGGGGTACAGGTGCTCAAGTTTCAGGGGGAGCGTCACAATTTATCCGAGGCGTTTCTGGAAGGGGACAGGGCTGTTCGGAGGAGAGCTCCCGAGCGGCGCTAACTTCCCGCGCCGCGGGGCCCATCCGCCAAACGGACGTGTTCCCTTTAAGAATTAACCCGTTCATTTAGTGGACGAGCCCATGGAGAATACGGCTGGAAACTGGAAAGTGCGCTGCGGGGACGGCGCTAGGCTTGGGAGTAATCTTCGCACGGAATGTTTCAATTTATTTCGCCGTGTTTAAGCCCGAGCGAGCCTTGTTTCGAATTTCAAACGCTGTTGCCTTTTAGGGCTCTCCTCGTAGCGACCGGGCAACGGGCTCAGGCCGGAGGAACACGTTGCCGTGCTAAGGAAAACCGCCGTGTGAACATTCGAGAGTTGTCCAAATTTCCTTCGATAAAATGTTTATTTTTGAGAGAAGTTATGAATATTTTTCCGAGGAATTGAGAACTGTAGGTAAAATTGCGAACAAAATTTTCCGAAAAATTGGAAGAAAAACGTTAACTTCTCTCGAAAATTCATAATTTACCGAAGGAAAATTGGCAACGCCTGAAGGTTCATACGGCGTTTTTCTTTAGCACGGCAGCACGGAAGATCCGGACGGATTTACCCAATTGGAAACAGCTCAATGGAGAATTTTCACCAACAGATTTCACGCAGTTTCGAAACTTTTCGTGAATTTCCTCCGAATTATAGCGAATTACGGGATACGCCCCTGATCCTGCTTGCGGTTCAACCTTTTGAAACGCTTCGCGCCTCGGGCTTTTTGCGTTACGCATTACTCCCAGTGGCGTGGCGTGCTTTGCGATATATCGATTGTTATGCCATTTAAACCTATGGAAAAGGATCGATAAACAGGGTGTTCGCAGCGAACACCTTAATAATCGATTCTTTACCATAGGTTTAAATGGCGGAACAATCGATACATCGCAATTCACGCCACGCCACTGATTACTCCTATGGTTTTATATTATCTAGCAAGAAATGATGAGTAAATCTCAAATCAGGACGTTGCTTAGCCTCCTCTTGAAAATCTATAGTATGAGAGGAAACCAGACAACGTGTTATGTAGTTAAAATAAAGAATGAGAGGAAATTAGGCAACGCCTTATGTAGTTCGGCTGCCCTGCTTAAATCCGTCCATTTATTCTCGTAGTACGGGGTGATAAGTTCTGTAATCGCCAGCGAGACCTCGGAAAAGTCGGGCCTTATTACTACCGGCCGAAGAAAAACGCCACACTTTTGTGCTCAGACGTTGCCTAATTTCTTTAAGATAAAAACTGAATTTCAATGATGAATTATTCGTCGTCCCCTCCGGAATCTGGAAAAAATCCTGGAATTTTAAATACATTTATTACTCCATTCTCATACGAACACCAGAAAATTTCGCAGAAAAATTGATAGAAAGGACTTCGAACCCCACAATTTAGGTATAGTGACTGTGTTATATTTTCACCAAAATAGGAGCTAGCCACTTCGCTCTTGTTTCTCGGACTATCTCGGCTCTCAGTGTCACGAAAAAAGCTCATAATCCCACGTTTTATTTCAGCAAACACTCAATGAGACAACCTTCCTCCCCGTATGCGGTGTTCCACGAGAAAGATCCTCATTTCCGTTCCATCGGATCTCGGTATCACAGCGCCGTCTCCTTCTTGTTTATGGAGAAGCTTAAAATGGTCGAAAGGGGAAAGAACGCCCCGCNGGGGGGGGGGGGGGGCGCTCAGAAGTCATTAAAACGCCCTAAGCCTCGCGATAAGGGTCTCTCATCAGATGTGCGCGCGAAGAAAAAGTGCCCGCAATAGCAAATAGCGGAAAGCTTACGCTCAAGATGTCCCTTGTAAACTCGCTGTGCCAGTTTTAGCGGGGAGAATTCCCTCAATTCCACTCGTTTAAAACTCTGCAAGAAGTTAAAGTTTTTTAATCGGCCAGCTACACGTTCAGAAATGTAGAAACATCGACGGGCACTATGCAGGGTTGCCGCAGTCAGGGAATACCGGGAATTGTCTGGGAATTTTTAAAAGTCGGGGAAAACCTGGAAATGTCAGAGAAAAATTGTTGGGTCATCTTTATTTCCTTTCTAGAATGGGTTTGATGTTTCGGTTTCGAACAGCAAATGTTGCCTAAAAACTATATCGAATCATGTATTTTCCAGCATCTGGCATATCCTCAGTTGGACTGAGTTTAATAGAAAGGAACTAATTGTAAGCCACATCAGCTATTGCAGAGTTAAACTGGGCAATTAATTTTTTTACGAGAGAACGTTTGTTCGGATTTCTTTAAAAATTTTAAGGAATTTGCTCCGTACCATGGAGAATTTTCACTGAAATTTGCCCGAAAATCCGCACAACCGTTTTCATGTAAAAAAATTAGTTGCCCAATTAAATTTGGCAGTAGCTGATGTGGCCTGGTTCCTTTCTGTTTAACGCGGTCTAATTGACAGGGATTTTACGAAAATTTGACAGAGAAATCAGGGAAACATCAGGGAATTTCATTCTCTGAAATCTGTGACAACCCTAGAAAAAGTTGCAAAATTCAAAAACTACCCAAAAAAATTCAACGAAATAAGTATATTAAAAATTTAGAGGAAGCTCCCGCTTTGTCAATTAAACGAAGCGAATGATAGCACCGTGGCGGAGGCAATAAGGTTTCTCGCGCTCGAATCCAGTCAATCGGCGAAAGATCCCGATAAACAAAAGGGGGTCGAAAACGAAGCGTGCACCGCGCGCCGCTATGTCTGAGCAGAGCGCAGCGTCCCCCNNNGGGGGGGGGGGGGGGGGGGGTGTCGGGGGCGCTCCTTCGGGTCGGAGTAAATATTTCCGGTATGCATCTTGAGCGGAGCGCCGGCCGCTAATGGGGTGCGGCGGGGCCGGCGGAGGGTGGAATGACGTCATGACCAGCCCCTGACGTCCACCTCCGCGTCTCGCCACAGCCCCCCTCCCGCTCCCCCTCCCCCGATCCGCGCATCCGTGACGTGCCCGTGGAGCCCTCGACGTTCTCCACTGTCGATTAGATGATTGCTCATCCCTCCTGTGTTGCCTCAGTCGCGAATCCCTCGTCCTCGCCGTCCAACCCATGAATGTCCGCACACTTCAGGATTTTTCCCCCTCTCTCTTTTTTACCTTTTTCTTCTCATTCAAATTCCACTCGCGGGCGGACCCCGTGCTTCCACACTGGAAAAAAAAAAAAAAAAAAAAACTCATTGGATCTAGGGTCCAGACTCTTAAAAACATCGACAAGAAAAAATACTCTCGATTCAATCAGATTTAAGCTTAAATCAAGAACCAAGCCTCTTAATTGGACGTAGTTCTACCAAACAGACCTATGTGGAAGTGAGAAATATGGGGTGTGCTCGTTAGTCTCTGGCCGTAAGAGTGAATGGGAATAATTGTGCGCCAGTGACGTCAGCGGCAATGAGAGTGCGCACTCTGGCGAGGGGGAGATGGTCGTCGGGGCGCTGTAACTCATGAGCCCTGTCCACAACGCTTTCTTGCCATGCCCGCGGCTCATGAGTTCCGCATTCAGTTGCACATAGGTCTGTTTGATAGAATGCAATATCCCGCTTTTCCAATTCTTCAAAAGGAACCGCGCCCACTTTTACATTGCTTCTTATGCAGATTTCTAGAGCACACCCCACATTTCTCATCGCCACATAGGTCTGTTTGGTAGAAATACGTCCAATTTGAGCGGATTTCCTTTTGATATAAGCTTAAATCTGATTGAATCAAGAGTCCTTTTTCTTGTCAATGTTTTCAAGAGTCTGGACTCTAGATCCAATGGGTTTTTTTTTCCAGTGCAGGGTGACAAGTTCGGTCTTTGTCGTGGGTGTCAAATTCGTTATGTATGAAAGCAATCGTGCGGATTTTAGTGCAAATTACAATGAATTTCCTGCATGATGTGAAGCGAATTCCTTAAAATTTTCAAAGGGATCCGCACAAACGTTCACTCGTAAAAAATTAAACTGCCAGTTAAATTTGGCTGTAACTGATGCTCCTTGATTCCTTTCTGTTGAACGCAGTCCAAATAAGCGTTCTTCCACAAGAATGAGTCAAATGCGATGGAGAATTTGCACGCGAAAATTGAATTGCTTCATCTGAGAGTGCCTAATGAGCTGAGTTCGCAGTATTTTTCCGAAAAAAAATTTTGACATGGGAAATTGGAGAAAAATAGATTTAAAGTGAAAAAATGTGCCGCACAATGGCGTCATCTGGCGGCATTTTCCATTTAAAGAGATGTATTTTAGCAGATCAGGTTATTTTGTCATATCTTCTCCAACAATTGTCCAATTTAGAAACCAAGGATATCCTAGTGCTCAGTTTTCTTAACAGTATCATTTTAAGGGTGAAATTCACAAAATGTAAGACACCTGCAAATTCTCTATCGCGTCAAAATTCAAATGAGAACCGAGCCGTCGTAAACATGCTGGTCATCACCGGAGTCTCGGGAACCTAATGGTCTGAGAAGAAGGATATGAGGGTTGAAAGTGTGAGCTTTTAGAGGGTGACTTGACGGCCGCGCGCGGTTGAGCGGGAAGCCGAAGCCCGTCAAGAGGGCGTAGGCGAGAACCGCGCAGGGTTGAAATGGGCAAACATTTCAACGTCAAAATTTGATGATGCACTTCAAGTCGTTTAACCCCCGCCGCCCGCATTTTCGCCCTACTCGCCCCGAGATACCGCCAAGTCCTGCCGTGATGGCGGAAAGAACAGCAAGTGCATGCTGGCATGAACCCTGAGACACATATAAGCATGTGCTAACCGTGGCTCATACGCAAATGCACTTATTGCTCTCTTCGCTATCGCGGCAGAGTCGTAAGGTGGAGGTCATTCAAGACGCAACTCTTGCGAGCCGCCCGCCGTCACTTCTAATTAATTTCTCTATTACACCCCTCCAATCACTCCCCTAACTTACGAATTTCTCTTACCGCTTATATTCCAGCTAGCATTCTGCTGTAATGTAATAGGGTGGATTTTTTTATTTATTGTTTTGGAAATGGGATAAATTAATCCCAGATCAGCTTTTTTCACTACTCTTTAGAGCTTATCACCACTTTTCTGCACGGCGTATTTGTTATTGTAGCGTATTTGTTGTCTCTAATGAACCAGAGAGAGTAGTTCTTCACTCCAAAATTTCGGACAAGCAGTTCAATATTTAACTAAAAAATATATATTCATCTTACGTTGTTCAATCAAAGAGGTTAGGTTAGGTTAGTTTATTTGCGACGATCAGCAACCTGATACCGCAAATCTCAGAAAATTACCTCAAAAATTATTTTCTTGCTTTGTGAAGTATTATTCGTATGATTATGCCCGTCGCATTAGTTACCACACTGTACTTACCGTGCGGTTTCTTACTCTTCGCCTGAAGCCATAAAATGAGCATGAATCGTCCGGAGCCAAATTCAGCGACGTCAGTGTGCCCTTGAACCTCATTGGCGGACGCGAAAACGCGATTAGCCGCCGCGTGTGTCGCACACTGGCCCTGCGCAATCAAAATGTGATTTCCACTCAAGCACTATACAGGGTGTGGCAACATATACCGAGGCATCACCTTGCACAGCGAGTTGCCCGGGTGAACAGAATAATTCGAAGAGAAATTCTGGAAATTGTTTCCAGTGTTAAGTTTTGATTCGAAGTGTCAGGGAAAATGACGAAAATGTCAGTAAAAATTAGTTAAATCACCTCTATTTACTTTTTAGAATGGGTTTGAGGTTTCGAACGACAAATTTTGCCTAAAAACTATTTTGAATTGTGCCTTCTTAACCATCCGCCACATCTTCGATTGTCCGGAAATTTCACCAAAATGTGCCAGGGAAATGTCAGGGAATTTTATATGCTAAATTCTGTGGCAACCCTGTTCGAGAGGCTTTTTCGACCGTCCAGGGGAAGCCAAGGAAATTTGAATTTTTAGGAAACTTGTAGCTGTATCCACTTGTCAAACCCCTCAGGAAAAAATGTCATTGCCGCATCTTGGACGTAAGGGCGTAAGTACTACACTTCGGGCTCTTCTGGAAGGGGCTTACGTTAGAGAAGCGACAATTTTCGGTGTGTGTACATTGAGTGAGAAGGGGTTCCTTTCGGACGGGAGGGGGAAGGTGATGAAAGAGAGCTTTAGGGATCAAAAATATTCGAGCGTCCGGATACTTGAAGCACCCTGAATTACGTGAGCAGCCTTCAGCGAAAAGAAGCGCGCGGACATTTTGCGGCTCCTGCAGTCGGTCCACGGTCTGAATGGATCTAATGAGAGACGCCCTGAGCACTCCGAGAGAGGAGGAAAACGCAATGAAGTCGGACTTACGACTTGGGGCGCCGCATCAGCGTCCGTGCCCCCCCCCTCCCCACCCGGGGGGAAACCGCTGGCCTATGCTGGATTATGCTTTAACAGAGTCCCGTGACTTGAGGATGTCTCCCTGTCGTTGCCAGATGTTGAAGGGATTTTTTCTCTTTTTTGAGGGTCATACTGCCGTCCTTGGGAAAACTGCCGTATAACTCCGAGCAGTACTTCACACTGTTTTCCACATGTGGCTGTTCTAGTACGAGACAACCCAATTTTCATTTTGGAAATTTGAATTCTCAATGGTACGCCTCGGTTATTTTAGTATTATAAGAAAGATCGATGCTAGCTGGTTTTTTGGTTTTAAAACATATTTTCGGTTGAGAACTTAAAAATAGTTAAGAACGTAGTTACAGCGTTTTGCTGTGGACGGCAGCGTAGGACACAGACGTTTCGGCTAGATCCTCACGTAAGATTTTCAGCTCTGAGACTTTTTGGTCTCACGATAGCTTTTTGACTCCATCCAAAAATATATCTCTGCAGTGGTGTAGTAAGAGGACGGGTCCTACGGGTAAGTACGGGACGTGGACGACTAGTGGTCCCCCAGAAAAATTGCGATCATTAGTAGCTTCTCACTGTTAGTAGACCCCTGGTGAAGGGTAACTGCCTTCCCCCCCCCCCTCTATACCCATAAAATGTGTCTAGCTACTTGTGCGAAGTCTCCGTTCTCCGAGTCGCATTCTCTCCCGCCCGCTCTTCGCGAATTTAACACTTTTTAATCTTCTTGAAAATCTTCGGTTTATCTATTCCTGCAGGACGATTATTGAAAATTTAAAGCAGCCCGATAAGACATCGAATTGCGATATATCACACGGTTAAGATAGGGCTGTGTCTTGTCGTGTCGGGCTGACATAGTTTCAATAATCGGACCGCTGATTGGTCAACTAATCCACCGAACAACGGAACCACTCAGCATTCACCTATTCTCAAATCGTATCATTTTCAATCATGCCTTTTATGCCCCGAATTCGTTCAAATCCCAACGTTTACCCTGCACATAAACACTGAACAGCCCATTTGCGCAACGGTGAACCCCAAAGCGCCCGAATCGAGCGTGAAAAAACCGTCAACGAGCCCGGCCCTGGACAGTTGGATTGGAAACGTAAGTGCTCTTCAGGTGCCAGGCTATCACCTCCTTCATTTTCTCTATGAGCTGCGCTCATGGGAGCTCAAATCTTGGAGCGAGGATACGAAGGTGGGCACCGCCCCTCGCCCCCCCCCCCTGAATCTGGGAGCGCGGGAAGGTGGCTTCCAATCAATGTCGAGTCGTTGCGGTGAACGTGGAACGTTGAGCTTGCAGTTTCTTCTCCCGTCTCCGCGAGGATGTTGCCACGTCGTCGCGGAGCTTTTCCCCTGTTTCCTCGCCGAGGGATTTGGGGATTTTCGCGACGGTTTGGCAGCGCTGCTCTCGAGGTCCGGCTCCGGCGGCTTTGCACTTGACGTCCGTCCCGTCGGGCGTCGGCGTCGGGCGTCGGTCCCGCGTGGATGCGGCGTCGCGGTGCGTCACGATTCCTTGCCACGCAGTTGGGAGTCCGAGCCGAAGGCATCGTCCCGGAGACCGTTGCCGAATCAGTATGACGTACTATCTTCGCAGAGACCATGTATTTTAGAGACACCCCAGACACTGCATAACTGTCTTCTCCTAGAGCACCTTTACACGGAGAAAAAAACTTCGTGCGTGGGACCCGAAATTTAGGTTATATGGATCTTTGAAGTTTTCGGATTGAGCATTCGAACACTTAAAGTCCAGCTGCTGGGGTTTGGATCACACATCTGAAACTTCAGTTCTTACGTCTGAAGTACTTCGGTTTTCACAGCCGAAGAACTGCGGTTCTCACATCCGAAAAACTTCGGTTCTCACATCTGAAGTACTTCAGATGTAAGAACTGAAGTTTCAGATGTGTGATTCGAACCTCGACAGCCAGACCTTAAGTGTTCAGATGCTCTATCTGAAGACTTCAGAGATCCATATGACCTAAACTTCGGGTCCCACGCTCGAGGTTTTTTTTCTCCGTGTACAGGGTTAACAGTTAGAGAAAACCGAGAAATGTCAGGGAATTTCAAAAAGGCACAGAAAACCTGAAAATGCCATGCCGGAATCACATGCTGAATTTGGCAGCTGAATATGGCAGTCAGCAGTCATCGCTCAACAGCTGAAATTTTGCGAGTTCGAGTTATTTTCATCCAGATGTGTATCAAATCTATTCGAATAGTTCAGACAAATCCGACATTATCCGATGGTCGCTGCGGATCTTTGCTGAATTTTGCGCGACCCGCGCAAAATTCAGACATCGAGCCGATGACCTCCGCATTCAAGCTACATTCACCTTCCACATTCAGCGAGTGATCGCGGCATCAGGGAAAAATTGTCGGGTCATCTTTATACACGTGTGCGTTTTTACGAATGAGCCAGAAATTGTAGTTTCTACTCGCATAATAAGGCCATTTGGTTGGTAACTAATAGTCACCGCATGCAAGCCATATTCATAGTTTTTTGCCGGACGAATCATTTTTGCTAAGTTTTCATTTGAGAGTAATGGAGGGTCACGATTTTTGGACCGTTGACCTCCAACACGATTCCTCTCATTTGGACGGGCTCTTTGATCGTCTGAATTAGCTTATATAGTCTCTCCCCCCGACATTCATCAGTCGGCATTTGACGAATTTGATGCTCAACAAGTTGCCCATCAATCATCATCAGGCGGAAAGAAGAGTTGACGCCCGAACTTACTTCTGCCTCACCAGATTACATCGCTGGATCGTTAGTGAGGGATCTTTTTAAAATGCCTCTGTTTGACACTCGTCATTCAAACTAGGCAACTAAACTGAGGTTAAACAAGTTTTGAATTGAGCCCCTAACGTAATTTTCGCCTCACCTGATTTTATCGCTTGAATTCCGAGTGCGGAATATATTCGTAATATATTTCCTCTCTCTTTCTCTCGTTTCTTTTTCCAACTGTGGGACCCGTATCAGAAGCGGATCCAGCAATTCGGCAACACCGGGTTTCCTCCATTTGAACCTATGTTAAATAATCGATTCTTGTCGGAGCACCTGGTCCATCCGAAAATCGATTCTTTTCCATGGGTTTAAATGGAGAAAAACGATGTTGCCAATTCGCTGGATCCGCCAACGGCCCATATTTCGCTAAGCAGCCGAGCGTTAGTTACGGCCGAATGAAGCCGCCCATCAGTCGAGCGTGAGCTTTCTGATTGGTTGATTTCAGGTTACGTTCACCCGATTGACGGCCGACCGTGAAGCCACGAAATTCTGCCGTGCTTAGGAAGAACGCCGTATGTACATTCGAGAGTTGTCAAATTTCCCCGTATATAACGTGCATTTTTCAATAAAGTGGTGCATAGTTTTCCTTGAAATCTTGAGATATTTTAAATTAAAGTGTGTGCATAATTGTCTGAAAAATCTGAAGAAAAGTATTCAACAGTTTCTTCGAAAATTCGTGTTTTATCGGAGGAAATTCGGCGACGCCTGATGGCTCATACGACGTTCTTCCTAGAGTCCCTTTATACTGAGAGTCAAGACAATGTGAATCCATTTCTGATTGGTTCCCGTATTTTAGACCCTCACAGTGCCACAAACGGGAATAAAGATTGCATTTTCACCGATTGCAAAGATTATAATCTGGAGTGGACCAGGGACTTGCGGGTTCGGCAAGGAACCAACTGAATAAGAGAGGGAACGGAGAAAGGAATTTGAGAATGGGCCGATTAAAGATCACGAAAAACGTTCAATTTCTGTAATCCTTATTCCCGTTTGTGACTCCATGAGGGGGTGTTGTCTCGACTCTCAGTATAAAGGGACTCTAGTTCTTCCTTAGCGCGGCACAATTGGGCCCGGGACGAGGGCGCTTATTTTCGGCGGGAAACGGGATGGCAGCCGCGGATGATGATCCGGTCGTCGAGTCATTTTTGTCTGCGGCTCGTGGAAAACTAAGTGTAGCGTGAAAGCATTTTCGCGGTGAGCAGCGCCGACACCTCGACGGACCCGGGGGGGGGGGGGAGGGGGGCGACGGGGGCGGGAGGCCAAATGAGGTGTGAAAAGGGCTCCCGGCCGAATTGCGCCGCGCCGCGCCCGGGCCCGGGCCTTTGAAGCCGCGACCGGGCTGGAGACAGCTTAAATCCCCCGGTCCCGTTTCGGAGTTTGAGCGTTTCAGCTTACGCGCGGCCCCTTTCAGCCGTCAGGAAGACCATTACCTCTCGCTCGGCGAAGGGATCCGAATCCGCGGCTGAAAGGAACCGACCCACATACTGCCGTACTAAGAAAGACCGCCGTATGAACATTTAGCCGTTGCCAAATTTACTCTCGCAAATCATTAATTTTCAGGGAAATTTTTGAATATTTTTCTACCAATTTCTCAGAGAATTTTGTTCATATTTTGATCTAAAGTTCCCGAAAATTTCAAGAAAAAATATTCATAATTTGCCTCCAAAATTAACATTTTATCAAAGGAAATTTGGCAACTCTCGAATGTTCATACGGCGTTTTTCCCTAGCGCGGGAATGCAGGGCAGCATAAGCCACGGATCGAGCCGATTGGCCCAGCGCTTTTTCCCCGGTTCGGGAACCTGTGTCGATTATCGATTTTTCTCCATTTGACGCTGTGGTAAATAATCGACTTTTCCTTGAAATCGAAGCCGAGCCTCTTGATTTCCTCTTGATTCAAGCAACGAGTCCGATTGAATCAAGAGTATTTTTTCTTGTCACTGTTTTTAAGAGTCCGAGATCCAAGCTACTTTTTTTCCCAGTGAAGAATTCTCTCCTACCTCACCCGCGAACCGGGAAAGTTACTGAAACCCTCTCTGTTGAGTCTGCGTTTTTCTCAGGAGACTCTATACATAATTCGTTGAAAAAATAAAAGGAAGCGAGTCGAGTTTGTGTGCGTAGAGGATAAATTATTATCCCGGAGATCGCCGACGGGAGTATTTTCGATCGCTAAGCTCCGGTTATTGGCCGCTTGCTGAGCTCCTAAGCTCGGGAGCTACGGAGCTTTTTTGCCCGGGCAGGATGGCCTGAAACTATTCAGCGACGACACTTTACCTCTCCCTCAACGAGGTCGTCAAGAGTCTCAGAGAAAAAATGCTGTAAAAGTAATACAGGGTGTCTAGCATCAGGAAAAATCGGAAAATATAAGGAACTTTGGCCGATCAGGAAAATATCAGGAAAATCGGAAAAATCGGACGTTTTATCAAGAAATTTTCTTACGCAAATCTCCTCAGCGGAGAAAGTCTTACTGCTTTTTGCCTACCTTGCCAGGAGTCGAAGGAAAATATCAGGAATTTTCAAAATGAATAATTCAGGAATTTTTTATACAATATCAGGAAAAATCAGGAATATATCAGGATTTCTCAAAATTAGAAAATACTAGACACCCTGTAATAATGTATAGGACTCACTTGCACTTTTTATTTTATTAAAATTGAATGCGTTTCGAGGGCTCCACCCTCATCTTCAGCGATAACCCTGAAATAATAATAATAAAAAAAAATCCCTAAAATCCTGCACCAAACTCGGTACTACCGGAAATCAAGCACACACTCTCGTATGAGATTTTATTTTTTTTCTGTCTGTAACTTTTTAAAACTTACTCTGAAACTTTTTAAAATGTTAATCCTGTCAACGACAAGAAAACACTGTCAAATTGGACGTGTTTATGCTAGAAGGAATCAGAGACGGGTGAGAAAGAAAGATTGTGCTCGTTAGTTGAGGGCAGTAAGAATGAAAGGGAATTATAAAGCACCAGTGACGTCAGCGACGACGTGACGACGGAGAAGCCCACGAAGGAGTCTTTTTAACTCATGAGCCCTGGCCCCAACGCTCTTGTCACTTGCGCTTTGCTCATGAGTTTTTGGCGCTTGGTGCCTTTCGATTAAATTTCATCCCACGTTGTCATTTAACCAAAAGTAATATCGTCTCCTTTTACATTGTTTCTTATGCAGCTCTAACCAGCGCAGCCCGTCTTCCCCACACGTCTTTAGGTGTTTTTAGCAGAAATACGTCCAATTCAGCGTAACAGCAACTGAAGAATTTGTTTAAAATATTTTGGAGGTAGCTTGGCGGTTTTTAGCGGGAACTCTGTGAGCGAATCATTTTTCCGGCGGGAAAATGAGCGACGGAAGGGGTGTCAGGCCGCGCGCCTCCCATTTTTCTCTTATCAGCCGAACTCCCGACCCAGCCGCCGGCAATCATCTTAAAATGTTGTTCTTTTCGGGAGCAGAGCCTCTTTGCCCCAATTTTCCCGCGCACCCCGCGAGTAATCGGGTCCCCGCCGTCGTTCGTCGCTCCCACGCCTCCCCCCCCCCNCCCCCTCCACCAGTGAAAGGCGCAAAGGAAATCACAACTCGTCAACAGCTCCGTCAACTCTCGCCTTCGGCAGCTTTCGGAAGCTTCCAAAAAAAATTGAAGAAGGGGCGGAAAAACAGAATCACAGAATCCCTACCATTTCCCAGAAAAAACGGGGTTTAAAGTAGAATCAAATACTTTTTAAAATCTAATAATTTTTATTTTTTCAAATTACCATTTTTTCCGATGACTTCACCGATGATGCCATCGAGGATTACCGATAAAACCCGCCGATGACATCAGCGATGACGTCATAGATGACAATGCGGTGGCAGATTGCGTCGCCAATTATTCTTTTCAGAATCAGCTCATCGCGAAAACTGTAAGTGTTAATTTCAAAGGAAGGAGTTGCGCGAATAACACATGCTAAGACCCTTTCTGGCGAAGATTCAAAAACGAAGGTCGGAGGAAAGATAATGAAAGAGATTAAACGGATTTCTCGAAGGGTTCTCTCTCAATTTTGAATTTGTCAAGGGAAACATTACTGACCCGTTCTCGAAAATAAATATTTTATGGGGTTCGTGGCAACATGGCTATGCTCATATTGCGTTTTTTCATAGAGCGGCTGCATTTTAGCCGAGGAGGTGCGAGTGCTTACGATTCACGTCATGAGGACGACGGGGGAAAATGAAAGTCGGAAAAATCCAGCCCACGCGATTTTCCCTGCGTCTGAGTCTTGAGCCGCCCGAGATGCTCACGTTTCATCTCGACGAGGAAAGTCTCCGTCAGCCAATCGTGACAGCCACCTGCGCCGAGCAATTCCAGGTTCTATCCACCTGAAGTAAGAAGTCGTAAAGTCGCTAAACCCCGCAACGGAACGAGTCAATGGGAGATGTCTGATGAAGCATGGAAACTTTAAAAGCGTGTAACTCTGTCAATACCCATGGTTGAGGTTTTTATAGTGGTTTCCTTGGGGTTTTCGTAAAATTTTCGTTCAGAAACACCTTTTAAATTGTGAATTTTGACGAAAGGAACACCACCATAATCTGCAGTAAAACCAAAATATCCATGTCCGACCTATTCAATTGAATTGGCCCATTGCGGGCTGATAGTTGAAATTGATAGACAAACGACAAAGAAGACGAAAAGGATATGGAGGGATTCTATTGATGGAAGCGAGTGGTTGCAAAGGGCAAAGGAGCTACTAGACTAACTAACGGCAACTCACGAGAGACCCGACACTGTTAGTCCATCATTTTCTCCCTTAGTCTATAAGAACCACCCAAATTAACCAATAGGATCGCTCCATACTCCCGATGTCTTCTTTGTCTATAGCTTCGTCTACCCATTTCAAGTATCAGCCCGCAGTGCGCCCTCGCGCCTCGCCACTCTATCTCATGTCGTGTAGAGTGTGGAAAGAACGGAAATCGCCAAAATTCATCTGAAAACGTAAAATATTCAAGGATTCATGGAATTTTTGGAGGGTTTGACGTTAAAAATAATGAAATCTCCTCTCTTTTCGCTGTGGATCATATTAATTTTGAATTTGGTAGCTCGCGTCTGCTTTGACTTGATTCAAAATAGCAACATAAATGAAAATTAACTTAAAATTAATATAAATGATTTTAGATTTTATGAATGAACTACATAACCACCAAAGTATATAAGTAAACATAACAAAGAAAATAAATAAAGAACAGTTATAAAATCATACTTAATCTGTATAAAACTCAACAAGTATTAACCATGGAAGAATAACCCATTATACACTCTGTAATAATTCCCATGATAAGCTCATTGCGTAGCACACCAACTTGGTCAAGGTATGTTATTTGACGATATTTTGGTTTCTTCCGGGTTAGGCCCAAATGTTTGGTCCATACATCGAGAAGAGGGAAAAAGCGCGAATCGAAGTTGCGGAAGTGTGCGTGGAGCTGGGGGTGTAGTAGTGTTCTCTGCCGGTATGACCTATATTTATCGAGGGAGAGGGGGTTCATCGGGGGAAACGGGGGAAAAATAGCCGAGTTGTTTACCCGGTGGAATTAATTCATCTTGGTTGGTTCACCGCGAGTGCACCCCCGACCCGACCCCCGCCAGCCGCTCGCAACGCTCCCTACCGCCGTCGGATGTAACCTTTGTCTCAGACGATGATCTTTGGTGCCGGTTCCGTGACAGCCGGGGGGTTGATTACGCAGATGCCAGAATCACGCACGCCGAATTTGGCAGCTGAATGTGGAAGTCAACAGTCATCGCTCAACGGCTGAAAATTCGCAAATTCGAGTTATTTTCATCCAGGTGTGTATTAAATCTATTCGAGAAGCTCAGACAAATCAGACATTATCCGACGTTTGCTGAGACATTTGATTGACAGAGTTTGATATTTTGCGCGACACGCGCAAAATTCAGGCATCGGGCCGATGACTTCCACATTCAAGCCACTGTCAGCTCCCACATTCAGCGTGTGATTGCGGCAAGAGCCATGGGCTAGGCTATCACGCTAAGGATGAACGTCGTATGAACATTGCCAGATTTTTCCGGATAAAACAAGTATTTTTGAGAAAAGTTACTCATATTTCTAATTTTGATATTTCCAGATATTTTAGATACAAATGAGAACAAAATTGTGTACAAAAATTTGAGGAGAAATATTCACGATTTCCAAGACAATCCGGGTTTTATTGAAGTAAATCTGGCAACGTCTAAAGTCCTTATCCCGGCAGTAGGGATGAACTTCCAAAGGCGCAAATGAAGATTTGAAAGTAGAGAATCGTTCGCGCAAATGATATATCCCTTGAAACGGGAGAGAAGACTTAAAAAAAAAATGTCAGAAATCTGATTGCAATGCACAATTTTGATATCGCGACGTGCTACCATGATTTGTAGAGCAATTATTTATATCAACTTGATGTCTATGTAGTAATGACGAAGAATTCAAGGATCTATGGTCAGTAGGATCCTCGCAGTATTGCCCGCCGAAGCCGTTCCGGCGCGGTGCGTGCACGGAGGCTCAAAACGCCTTCGCTTTTGTGCGTATGCAACTCGGACATCCATGGAGTTCGAATAGTTGCATTCAGGCGTTTTAATGAAATTTGTGTACGAACTGAGGGCGTTTTGCTTGTTTCTCCTTCAACTTTGTTTAATTCCGTGCGCGTCATTCCACCGCTTTTAACGTAGTATTATGAAAATCTTAAAATTTACGAGACTCGTGTATAATTAGACAGTTAAACTTTGGAAATAAATTTCAGTGATTTATCGCACAGCAAAGAACAAATATAGCACTTGTTATTTTGAAGAACTTGAGGTTGAACTAAGATCTAACATATCTTAACTGTTGATAAACCTGTAGTAGATTTTCTTTAGTATTCCGTATTTTTCTCAGTGGAATGCCGTTTTGACCTCTGGGAATGGTGTAATCCCAAAGTTGAGCCGTTGAATTTTACTCAAGTTCGGTTTAAATTGTCCTTTTATGATACTGCGTTTTAGAGGCGTTTTTTAACCTCTCTTATTCTCAGTGTTAACCATTCTGCCGTGCTAAGAAAGAACGCCGTACGAGCCATCAGGCGTTGCCATATTTCCTTAAAAAACAACGAATTTTCAGGGGAAAAGTGAATTTTTCATCTCCGATTTTTCGGAAGATTTTGTTGGAAATCTGAAAAGTCTGTAAAAAGGAAAAACATTCATTACTGTCTTGAAAAATAGATATTTTCCGTGAGAAAAGGCTACATCGGAATGCTCTTACGGCGTTTTTCCTGAGAACGACTGCATAGTTGGCCCACGAAAGGCTAGGTTTGAGGAAGGACTTTAAAGGTCTTATAGCGCTATCGCCTCTTGAAGGAGCGGGAGCTGGGACCTCCAGAATGACATTTTGTGCGCCCCGACCGCCCCGACCGAGACCACTTGACATTTCCTCGCTTCACGAATGCGAGCCTCCCCGCCCAACCGCCACGTACATACGACACGACGCCGCTTCCTTTGTGTCCGACTGAATCGTGTCATGTGCGTATTTGCTCACGCTGAGAAAGGCAATCGCAGAGCTCGTACCATGGATTGTCTCTCTAAAATTTAAGGGCTAATCCGTACCGTTGATTGATGACGTCATCTCGCGATTAGTAGCGCGTTTTTAAGTTGGCAACTCTGTTTCTCTTCCATTTGAACAAAATTATGTAAAACAAAGGATTTTCAGCGATTTTTTAAGTAGGCAACACTGTTTTTCTTCCATTTGAACAAAATTTTGTAAAACAATGGATTTTTAGCGATTCCTCAAAGTTGTCAACACTCTTTTTCTTCCATTTGAACATAATTATGTAAAACAAAGGATTTTCAGCGATTCAGTTGGCAACACTATTTTTCTTCCATTTCAACATAATTATGGAAAACAATGGATTTTTGTCTTGCCTCACCTAAAATCGGCACTTTTAATGGATTTAAATGGAGGGAAAACATTATTGCCGGAAAAGTTTGAGCCTCTGCCTCTTTTCGGTGAAAGGAGGGTTTCTGGAGGTCTGGAAAAGCTGAAAATTCCGAGAAGGGGAAAAGCTGGGGAAAGTCGGGACATTCGTGGAAAAAGTGTACAAAAATGAAATAATCCATTGAAATTCTGCCGGCTGGAAAGTGAAATGAAAAATCATGCAAAAATCCTCACCAAAGTATCAGATTCTCTTTGATAATTTGATAATCTTTTGGTAGCTATTATTTTTTTTCTGACAAATTCCTTCAAATATTATACAATTTCATGATACGTTGCATCTCCGAGCATGGCAGGGAGAAAAGTAAGTTAACGTGTAAATTTGGGCACCACGCCCTTTCATCCCCAACCGGGGGGTGTTTATAATTTAACCGAGATGAAAATGGAACGATGATTTTCTGGCATCCGCCCGCCGCACAGTGGACGGAGGCCATCAGGGTGGTCGAACATGAAATTTTTGACTAAAATTGCAAATTTTGATGTTTATTTCGTCACATTTTAAATTTTAAGGTGTGCTTTTAGAAGAAGATTTCACAAGAAAATTGATGGAACCAAATCTGGAACCTCAAATTTTGTATAAACGGAGCTATAAGCGTTTAAAGTTTCCAAATTTTGTCCGACCGCTTTTTTTAACTCTCCCTATTGTGCGCCCTGCTCTCACGAGTCTCGTTTCCGCCTTATCGCGAGCGCTTCCGTTTTTCCGGGCGCGAGAAAAATTGAAAATAAACCATCAGATATGGTAAGTGACCCTTTTATAAAGCATAAAAAAATTCGTTCTCTCGCCCAACGCGAGGTTACGAGCGATCTCTGGATAGTTAACTCTATTGCCGCTCGCTTTATTTATTTATTTATTTTTTTTTTTACGACCCTAAAACCCATTGCGTTTGATGTAAAGAATGCTCTTTCAGGGAGCCTATGTTCGGACGGGCAACAACAACCCGCGGAAAAGCTATTTTGGAAACGCCTCGAAGGCGCACCGATTTGATGCACCAACTCGTTAAAAATGAGGTTGATACATTTTCAGGGTTGCGAGCGTCACACAGTGGGTTGAGTCAATAGAAGAGGTCGGACAAAATTTGGAAACTTTAAACGCCTAAAACTCCGTTTGTACAAACCTTTGAGGTTTTGAAGGTGGTTACGTTGGTTTCCTCCTGAAATTTTCTTCAATTTGCATCCCTTATAATTTAAAATGTGACGTAATAAACATCAAAGTTTGCAGTTTTATTCAAAACTGTAATTTTCGACTTCTCTGCTTGACTCGATCCACTGTGCGTCAGGCTGAAACTGGTAAAACCTGGAAGAGTCGGGGAATGGGCATCATAATCTCAGGGATTTTTTTATTCGAAGCGTCGCGTCGCAACAGAAAACGTTTTGTATTTTTGTGAGGTAAAATCATGTAGTCGAGGTGTTGTTCCCTTTATTTTCAGGGAATTTTCGTCCATATTTCTTGTGGCCAAGTCAGGGAAGTCAAAAAGGAGTTGAGAAATTTTAGCCATAATGGTCAGTGATTTTTTTCGGCGCTATCAGGGAAAAACGAGAGAGAGTTAGGGAATTCTGACATGCGTTTTCGGGGATATCTTGTCACTGAATCTAAGGAATTCCAGGAAATAAGCAGGAATTGTTGATATTTGTGATCCGGGGATTTTCATCATTTTTTACGATTTAATTCTGATTTTTCCCCGCGACAATTGTTGCTGCTCTAACCTCATCATAACTAGAGTATACTAATATACTTGCTTTGTTGTGTTGCAGATTGACTATCCAGAAGTTGCAGGGGCTCGGACTGGATCCAACACCCGCGTCCCGGCCGTCATGGACCGGGGCGTCAGCTTAGTCTTCGATGAAACCGTAAGTATCATCATATAATTCGTTTAAAAAGAAAAAGAAAAAAAGGAGATTTGCAAAATTGATCCCAAGGTTGCGAAATTAATTCAATTTTCCACAGAAACTCGATAAAAAATCACGTTGACTCGTTACGTCACGCTTCGCTCTACACCCCCTGTAACGCAACGTAGAACCGGCCAAGAGCTTCACCCCCTTGGAGCGTTACGCAATTTAGGGACGGCTCCTTTTGCCGGAAAATTCGTGTGTTATCGAAGGATTTTCGGTAAAGTCCCAAGGCGAGGGTTGCCAGTCAGGGAATATCAGGAAATGTCAAGGAATTTTAAAAATTCAGGGAAAATTTGTGCGATCACCCTTATTTGCTACCTGGAAGGGGTTTAAGGTCTCGAATAATAAATTTTGCCCGAAAAATATTTTCAATTATATCTTTTTAACCACCTGCCATTTCTCGAATTGTCAGGGAAGTTCACCAAAAAGCGTCAGGGAAATCAGGGAAATGTCAGGGAATTTCATTTTCGAAATTCTGTGGCGACCCTGAAAGGCTCATGCGGTGCTCTTCCTTTGCACGTTAGACTTTTCCTTGGAACCGGGAGTTCTTCGAGAAGCTCCCGGCAACAGGAGCCCGCTTAATCATCATCATCATCATCATCATCCCCCCCCCCCCCCCCCCCCCCCCC
>NW_017547295.1:4219001-4289510 GCF_001854935.1 Bemisia tabaci
ACTACCCTCACATTTGTTTATTCTGCGATTCTGAAAGCGGTGTTGTCGATGCAAGATGAGCTACAAGAGCTTGCCCATCTTTTTATTTCTCTCTGCGTTCGAAGACCGCTAACTCTCAGAGCCATGAAGGGTGGGGGATGTTTTACTTGTACAGTCGGTGAACAAACTTCCAGAGCCGCGCCCAAGGCCGGCGAAGTTTTATTTGTTCTTTTCCCGCGGACGGGTTCAATTTTCAGGGAGCCATATTTTAAAGGCGGAAAACTAGAGCAGCGGTGCGCCCGCCCCTCGGAGGGACTATCCGCAACTTTTCAATGCCCTCCCACTTTCATTGAAACTATCTTTGAAGAACGATCATCCCGGAGCATTTCTAAAACTTCTGCCAAAATTCTGCATTCTACCACCTAAATGAGTTCCTTGAAAAACTTAATGAAACCTAGAAAAATCATGAAATATCACTGTTTCTGATGATTTTATGAAGAAACTAAACACTAATTTATGTTTTATCTGAATTTCGATTATGATACTAATACTATTCCATACTACGATTCCATACTAATGATATTTTCTTGTATGATTACAGTTTGGTACAAGGCCGGAGTTGTACCAGAAGAGCAACCGCAGCTCGCACTCTTCGGATACGAGCTCAGCTTACTCTGGCAGTGATACAATGACAAGCGTCCACAGCTCTGTAGAAGCAGACGAAGTCGATCTCTCCGGTCTGGTCGAATCAATAGTCGACTCAGATGAAGAAGATCTTGGAGAGAGCACAGATGTGAGTATTTAATTGCTCAACGAATTACTTTTTTGTATAGTTTTAAGTTGGAAATGCCATGTGGAGACGATGGCTTTTAAGAAACTAAAAACTGGACACACTTAATGTTAAGCATAAGCCCCTAGCAGAGTGAGTATGAAGATAGATCATAAGTCAGAATTTAATTCCACTCTTTGTGTTCGTCAAATTCACCAATTGTAGAATAAAAAATTAATGCATTTAGTCTGTGATGTAATTTATCTGAAAATTCGTTAATATATACTAATGAAACAAGTTTCTACTTCCTGGGGATATATTTGTTGAAAATAGACCAAGAAAAATCAAAGACTGTTTCAAAGTCTGACTTCCACAGACTGGAGCCTGGAAGTACCTCAATGAATGTTCTCATGAAAATTATGATTTCGTATTCATATATCAAGTGGAAGGCTAAAAAGCTGCATCCTTGAACGATAGCATGCAACTTTTGTTTATTATCTTGCTAGTTTTAAAATTTCACCCTTAATTTGAGCAATAATTTGAAATATATCTTTTATTGAGAAACACAGGAAAAAATAGATGGTGCCAACGATAAAACCTTCTGTTCACAGGGCTCCTGCAGTTTTGTTGTTACACTTAGAGAATTTTTCTGTTCTTACAACTGAAAAATTCTGTAAGTGTACCAAAGAAACTGCAGGAGCCCTGTGAACAGAAGGTTTTGTCGTCAGGGCCATCTATTTTTTTCTGTGAATGATGACTGTCCTTTACTGAAATCAGTTTTGCAGTTTTTTGAATTGGGACTTTTTAATCGCAACTAATTGAAAAACTTCCTTTTTTCCTTCAAGATACTTACTAATAATTTCTGCCTTCTGTTACAGAGCCTTGCCGTGCGAGATACTGTGCGAGAATGCTTGGAGAAAGATCCCTCAGAACGAACAGAGGATGATGTAGAAATCTTACTAGAATTCACACAGCATCTCAAAGCATTCACAAACATGACCTTAGCTGTGCGCCGAGCGCTCTGTAGTGTCATGGTAAGCATCGAGAATCTTTCCTTCTTGTCTATAGACCTTTAAAAGCAAAGAATTTTTCTTCTTCCTTTTTTTTCATTAATTCAACTTTTTTTTGAAGAATTATTAAAATTAATTTTCTTTAAAAAAATCATCTAGCTAAATTTTTCCAATTTAGATCCTTCCTTATGTGTAAAAAGAAAAATGATGATCACATGCACCAAGTTTTAAAATAGCAACAATAACAGGGTGAGAGAAACTTCAATCTCATCATTTCGTGCAAGTTCCCTGAAGAAGGTACTTAAAAGTTTATCGGATTCAAGGAAAAAATTAAAGGAATACATTGAAACTTCCTCAATTATAACATGCTCCCACTGCTTCTTGACCGGAAAAGTCCTTCAAGCTGGTTGAGATCCATTAAGATGAGATCCTCAATAATGCTCTAGGTAAACTCAATCAATCTCAAATGGAGTGAGTTTGAAGGTACATTGCAAAAGTTTGATCCAAATAATCTTACAAGTGATTGCCCGGATAAAAATGAAACAGTTGACTTTAATACTTTAATATTTAACAGGTGTTTGCTGTGGTTGAGAAAGCTGGTACCCTGGTTATGAACGATGGTGAAGAACTGGACTCCTGGAGTGTTCTTATCAATGGCCACGTTGAAGTTGAACATAGCAATGGTTGCACTGAGCAGCTCCATCTTGGTGATAGGTGAGTCTTACGTATTATATCTTTATAATGCTGTGCTAAGGAGAAACGCCGTATGAGCCTTCAGACGTTGCCAAATTTCTTTCCATAAGATACGGATTTTCGAGGAAATCTGCGAATATTTTTCCTCCAATTTTTCAGAAAGTTCCATTCACAATCAGCTCTAAATTCTCTGAAAATTTCAAGACAGAATACTCACAAGTCTCCCTAAAAATGAAACTTTTTTCAGAGGAACTTAGCTACTCTTGAACGTTCATACGGCGTTTTTCTTTAGCATGGTAGTTTAGGTCATCTTATTCATTAATAGAAAGGGAACTCAAATTTCATGAATTTATCCGGTGTGAAGAGTTGGCAGTTAGAGATTTGTAGTTGTTGAAAAAAGAAATTCACTCTGCAGTAAAGGAACAACATAGGTAGAAAAATATCATGTTTAGTCGGTAAAGAAATTTGAATTCTTAACAAAAAAGTTATTTATTTATAGAAGGATAGATTTCTATCCAATGAGGCATAACTGGATTGTATTTAGCTAAAAGGATCCAATGCGATTACAGTGTTTTCAAAATCGTGCAACTTCTTATTTTCTTTTAAAACTACCTATATAATAAATGTACAGTATTAAAATTTAGACAAGTTATTTTCCTTCAAAATTATCCATTAATTTTTTTTGTGGGAAGCCAAAACTATTTGCTATTTTGGGAGATTTTTTTGAATAATTATGAAGGAGCAACATTTTTACAAGGCTGTAATCGCGCTGGTTCCTTTTTGCCATTTGTGATCCAACTGAAAGAAAGTAGGAACTGCTGAAAAGCTGAAAACAATACCATGGTTTTATCATGATTGAGGACTGTGGAGTAAAAAAGGCGATTCTTAGTTTCAGTTTTTAAAAATTTCCTTGTTACACCTTTACACTCTTAATAGGTATGATAATGCTTGCAGAAATATAGAAACATAATGAGATATCCCTCATAATTTAACAATATCCTCAACACAAATCTCATATTTCATAATCCAGTAGTTTCCCCACAAAAAATTGTTGGTGGGAATTTTAAACTTTGTTACAAAACTGCCCTTTTCACACCCAAGTCCTCAATTACCGTACCTAAGATGGATATGTTGCAGGTGTTTTGATTTTAATATTCTGGCTGCAAATGTAAGATGCCAGTCCGGAGGTCCAAATCATCAAATTGAAACTTATTTAATATCTGCATGGTATTCTGAAAGTTTTCAGAACTCTCCAAAAGCCTTCAGATGTATTAAAATTGAAGAGCTTACTAGCCTTCTTAATGGCACCATGATATTAAAGAATGTGTTGGACAAAGTTAGGAAGCCTCCAAGAAATGTCTGTGACAATCACCTAACTTTTTTCCTTTTTTTGTAGTTTTGGCATTTTACCAACAATGGACAAACTTTACCATCGTGGAGTAATGCGAACAAAATGTGACGATTGTCAATTTGTATGTGTAACACAAACCGATTACTACCGCATTCAGCATCAAGGCGCAGAAAACACCAGGCGGCACGAAGATGCTCAGGGACGACTCGTTATGGTCACAGAGCAGCGAGGCGCTTTAGACCAAGGAAGAAGAGGCCACGTTGTTATTAGGGTTAGTTGATGGAGTTTCTGCTTCCTTAATTAGAGGACAAGTTACCCAGAATTAATTTTTGTAACTCCTGATCTTAATAAAACCTGAAAAACCAAAATCAATTTTTTATCGCCAGTCAGTAAAATATGAACTATTTGTATTCTAAATGTTTTTCAGAGATTCCCTCAATATTTCTTTTAAATTATGAGGCAAATTTTAATTTCGAATACTCAAGGAACAGTTTTAAAGAAGCCTTCTTTCTTCATCCTGAATTTTTTTTCCCCACCCAAGTTCAACAGTATTTTTAAATCTCTCATCAGAATCTAAGATGTTGTATCTTTAATCGGATGCACGTGTGGGGTGTTTTAAAATCCAACTAGGGGGAATTTCTATTTTTTAGAAAAATACCTAAGTATGATGTGAGTGAAGTTGAAAAGAAGTTGTTTAGTCGAGATAAAATGAATTTGATGGCGTTCCAGCTGATACCCTTCAACATATTACTTAATAGTTGAAAAGATCAATCTACACAGTTCAGTCGTTTCCAAAGATGAGTTTCTACTTTTATTTTTTGTATTTTCAGACATTACTGAAAATTTTTTGTTTCTTTCTGTCTCTTTCAGGGAACTCCCGAACGGTTAATGTTACAATTAATCGAAGAAAATTCCGTGATAGACCCAACTTATGTTGAAGACTTTTTACTCACTCACCGTACCTTTATAGATAGTTCTATTTTAGTAGCCAATCAACTTTTACAATGGTAAGCATGTATCATCAATTGTTTCTTTTTTTCCTTTTAAAATTGTATGATTGTAGCTTGCCGTCAAATCACAGTAACCAAATAGGATTTGAAAATTTCCTTCAATTGTTTATTATCAAAGATTAAGACTCAATGTTTATCGACATGAAATATGAATGGAATCATGAAGTTAGACCCAGAATGATGCGATAGTTATACTGGCATTCATAAGTTTAGTTATGTAAATTAGCAATTGAAATCATATCGTCAGAGTAGGTCAAAGTTTATCACAACTCTGTGTCATCATATTGTCAGCCATTCATTCGAGGATTTCAAATTTTTCGCTGTAATACTTGCCTGTCCATTTCACCTAAGTTTATGCATTAGTCATAATTTATCTCACCCTTCTGACCTGTGTTATCGCCATAATTAAAATATGTAGTCAGAAGTTTATCATCCATTTTCTGTATTTTTGAATGATAGTTGGATTTTTTCATTTTTAAATTGTGTAAATTAAAACTCAAAATTTAATTGCACACATTTTTTCTTACAAGATGAGGGTGGCATTGGGTTACTTTCTACTCAGCGATCTTTTTTTCAAATTTTGATCAATCCCACCGATAAATTAATAGAAATAATCGAAAAATAGCCGTATTAGTTCTTCTTGCTTATTTTTAATCGGAGAAGAAAATTTGTTACTTTTTTCTCAGAATATTGTGAAGAAGTAATAAGACTTCGATCTCAAACTTTATTGATAGCCTAGCTAAGTCAAACATGTTGCTTGAAATTGATTTCAAGTTTGAGGGAAAAAATCTAAAACACAGGAACTCCAAGGAGTTAACCGTGACCAGTTTAACTTAAATTACGCTCACAGAAACTCTGTCCCCCAAAGGAAATGTGACAGGGCATTGTCTCAAGTCGATTAAAATTTTTTCTTACTTTTGCCCTTGCAGTATATTTTGAAAGGAGGGCCCCGTAGAGGTTCTCTTTCAGGAAGAGGTTAGAAATACTTTAATGCTGATTATTAAATTCTTCTAGGTTTGAAGAACAAAGTGCGCGCGATCGCGTGACAAGGGTAGTCTTACTATGGGTTAACAATCACTTCACTGACTTTGAAACGGATCCAATCATGATGGAGTTCCTGGAGAAGTTTGAAGCTGGTCTTGAGTCTGAGTCGATGGACAGTCAACTCAGATTGCTGAACATCGCATGTGCAGCCAAAGCTAGAGCTAGAACAATTACACTTGCACGACCTTCGCGAGATGAGGTTCTTCATTTTTCTGTACTGGGCGGCTATGAACGAGGCTTCGGAATCTTCATCTCTAAGGTATGTTACCTTGTAGAATTTACATCCATACCTTGAAGTTTTCAAAAAACTGTCAGATAACTTGATACTGTCACTCTCGCTTTTTCCCCTCAACCCTCTTTTATTTTTATTTTTTGTTTTTTTGTAGAAAAGACAAATGAATAAAGCTATTTTCAAATAGGTCCAATTTTTCTCTGCAATATGTACCAATATTTCTCAAACACTCGCCCCTCAAAAACATTCGTCGGCTTTTTGTGCGGTATCAACATTAACAAATATCTTATGAGGAGACCCACTTTCAAACATTTCTGAGTACATAGTTGCAGTTGCGGTGTTGGGGAGTTGGGCTGACTGGCAGAGGTGCCCTCAAGAGGCCTGAGCACTGGCATTGCAGCACTTCCATGCCATGAACCATGGATCATGGACCCAATGCAACAAGACTTATCACACTCACTATCCCCTAAGTATCTTAATTCTGCGAGTTGCGTTTTCAATAAATTTATCAAATTTTCTCAGGTTGACAAGCGGTCTAAAGCGGAGGATGTTGGTTTGAAACGTGGAGATCAAATTTTAGAAGTAAATGGTCAAAGTTTTGAGCATGTTAGTCATAAAAGAGCACTGGAGGTGTTACGAGGCACCACCCACCTTAGCATCACCGTTAAATCCAATTTACTAGGTAAGTGTTTCTGACAAATTCTTTCTTGCACATAAGCAGTAGTTTTTATGAAGTTAAAGCAGCAAGCATTTCTTTAAGAGCTTGATAGAAGTTTCTGCATTTGTTATATCATTGTTTTTTCCCTGATCAATAATTTTTTTGCAATTTTGCGGAACTTACCTTGCGTTTTACTGGTTAAACCAGACTGACAATCATAAGCTCAGGGGTCATTTCATTTAGAGCATCTAGGATATTTGAAATGTGATGTTCCATGTTGTGGTTTTAAGTGTTTAACCTGTTCCTTGCACCTGTAACAGCTGATATAAGGAATCAAAGCAAGGGTCAATCGCCTTAGTTATGGTTTTTGGGACAATAATCTGAACTGACTGTTGACTTTCTAACTTGTTAACCTCCTCTGTTTCAGTTTTTAAAGAAATGTTGTCAACACCTGACAACTCTCCGCGCTCGAGAGGCGGTCGAGCGAAAACAGCTGGAGAAATAGCTAGATTACAAGCTGATCCTCGGGCACGGGGGGACCACCACACGCATGCACCCATGCCTCCTCCTCCGCCATCACCCAGCGCCAAGACACCTGCGCATAAATCAAGCTCCGGGGGTGGTTTCATGACTCTTGGCCCAAAGAAACGCCTGCAGAAAGCACTCATGAAAATGAATATCTTGCCAAAGAACATCATAACAGACGTTTGCGATGACAGTTCCATCCCCCACCATCAGACGCACAATGCCTCCCTGTACCAGCACTCGCACTCCAACCCTGATCTAATGTCGATATGTTACGACGACTTGCGGACCGACTACCCAGAACATGTGTTAAAGGTCTATAAGTCGGATCAAACGTGCAAGTACCTGTTAGTTCACAAAGAAACAACAGCTCATGAGGTCGTCATGTTGGCACTTCAAGAGTTTGGTATCACGGAACCCAGTTCCAATTTCTCTTTATGTGAGGTCTCAGTTGCTGAGGGTGGAATCATCAAGCAGAGACGCTTACCTGATCAGTTGCAAAATTTGGCAGAAAGAATAGGCTTAAGTAGCAGGTATTACTTGAAAATGAATGGAAGCACGGAAACATTGGTGAGCGATGACCTAGCAAGTGAACTGGTTCGGGAGAGTCAAGTGCACTTTTTACAGTTGAATGCAGTGGAAGTTGCCATTCAACTGACGCTTCAAGATTTCAGTATCTTTCGGCAAATAGAGTCAACGGAGTATGTGGACGATCTTTTTGATTTGAAGAGTCGCTATGGAACACCAATGCTGTCTCAGTTTGCCGAACTCGTAAACCGTGAAATGTTTTGGGTGGTGACGGAAGTCTGCTCAGAGCACAATCTAGTCAGGCGATCAAAGATTATCAAGCAGTTTATCAAGGTATGTTTTTCGTTCATCATGTAGTTGTAGTCTCCATCTGATCTGCAAAAATCGTGAATTGTGAAAGCCTCAAGCTGCATGAAGCTATTGTCTCAATACTTGTGAAACTCGCCTCTTGTACACCAGTTTTTAAATGTGGAAAACTTCAGCTTGCAGGAGACTTATTCTAGAATTATATTTTAATGATATGATATCTCCAAACCTGAACATTTTACCATGACACACAATTTTAGTCCTCAATACAGACAATCCTACAATGGATCTTCTCACCGTCATACGAGTGTCTTTTTTCCCTCTTTTTTTTTTGTATTTGGACCTAAAAACTTTTTTGTATCTTTTTAGGAAGTATACCTTTGTACTGTGCATAATTAGTGTTTTTGCCTAAATAAAACTAATAATTGACCACATTTTTCAATAAATAACTGGTGTCTCTGGCTCTCAATAGAAAATTCATATGTGCCTTTAGTTTCTCCATGCAGATACAAGGTCTGTCCGGAAAGTATCAGGACTTTTTAGATTTTGAGAAATGGAGCTTACCTATGACATTGTGACTTTAATCTCCTTCAAAGTACTCTCTGTAAGACACAATGCACTTGTTCCAGCGATTTTTGAGCTTTTCAAAACAGTCCAAAAAGCACTCCTTTGGGATGTCCTTCAGCGCTTTCGTCGTATTCTGTTTGATGACATTTATGGAGTCAAATCGAGTTCCAATCATTGGAGATTTCAGCTTTTGAAACAGCCAGAAGTCGCAAGGAGCTAAGTCTGAACTGTGTGGAGGATGTGGAACCAGAGGAATACCGTGCTTTGCCAGAAACTGTTGCACAAGACAGGAGGAATGAGCCGGAGCGTTGGCACAAATTTCGCTGCCTTTCTACGGAGCCCGAGTTTTTCAGTTAAAATTTCCGCAACGATGATCTTTGGGATATTTAGCTGCTCTTCCAGTTCCCGCGCGGTTAACCGACTGTCTTGGGCAATAGCTTCCCGAACTTTTTCCACGTTATCGGGAGAATTCGTCGAAGAAGGTCTCCCGGACCGCGGATCACCAGCGACTGTTTCACGACCCGATTTAAAACGATTATACCACTCATAAATATTGCTCTTGCTCATAGAATCAGTGCCGAAAGCTTTCCGAATCATTTCCATGGTCTCCTTGGCAGTATTTTTCCAGATTAAAGCAAAATTCAATACAAATTTCATGATCTTCACGCTCGGTCATTTCACGAAAAAGAAAAACGCGACGATAGCACTTTGATCACACACACACTTTGATCAGTTGATTGCCATCGACTGATTAAAAGTGTGAAAGCCCGATTGTGTGGCTGCATTAGAGAGGACATGGGCAAAGTCTAACCCAAGTTTCAGCTCATTATCTGCATTACATTCCGAGATAATCAAAAAGTCCTGATACTTTCCGGACAGACCACGTAGATGGTTCATATGCAAGCCAGAAGTAGTAGTTTGTAATTGCAAAATTATATTTTATTGATTTCTCAACTTTATGCTGAAAAAAAGTGTGCACGACATTTTCTGATGTTTGAATCTGAACTGATCGATTTTGTTGCAGGTGGCGCGTCAGTGCAAAGAGTGTAAGAATTTCAACTCTATGTTCGCAATTATCTCCGGGTTGGGCCATGGAGCTGTTAGCAGGTTAAGACTATCATGGGAAAAGTTACCGAGCAAGTACCAGCGATTATTTAGCGATCTCCAAGACCTAATGGATCCATCGCGCAATATGAGCAAATATCGGCAGTTGATCTCTAGTGAACAAACTCAACCGCCAATCGTAAGTTCTTGTATTTCTCACCTGTCAGATCCTCCATCTCCTTTGATTTCTCTTTTCTTCTTACTCTCAGTTATTTTTAATTTTTTTTTAATTGATTTATCGTATCATGCTTCCATTTAATTTTAATTCAGTCCTTTTTTTAATTGAGCAATTTTTTAAAAAATCTAATTTTCTAATGAGAGGAAATTATATAATAGGCATAATAATTGTGAGAAAGATTACCTAGCATTTCTATAATGCAATACAAAGGCTGTTCCAAAAAAACCTGGATTGGCACGGTGTTTAAAAAACTAATCAACCCACTGAGCTGATCTCAATTTCATTTGAAAAAAGAAGTAGAAATCAATTGTTCAAAACCAAAATAAGCTTTTTCAAATAAATATTGGGCGAGTTATGATAGCTTAAATTAACAGTTTTTTGTACTTTCCATATTCAAACTACTATATCTCGGCCAGTTTTTGTTCAAATAACATGATATTGGTCTCAATTGATTGATTATGTTGTCCTCTTCATAAATGACCTGTACCCGCAAAGTAGGTTTTTCAGTTTTTTAATTGTTACGCCAGTCAAGGTCTTTCTTAGACAGCCTTTGTACTTTTTTGCAAAATCTGACATTATCTTAGCGATTTATACATGAATGATGACTAAATGTCCTCGTGTTCCTTACCAGAAGGCTGATTATTGAAAGTTTGAAGTAGCCGATGAAATCCGATGTATTGCCTGGTTCAGATAGTCTCGTGTTGTAATGCCGATATAGTTTCAATAATCTGGCTGCAGGACACCAACACAGCTCAACCAAGCTGGGGCAGTCCGCAGATCATTCTCTTTCCTTCTCTTAAATCTATATAATGATTGGATTAATATCTGTCTACATAATTAATTACATAGTCATTCAGTAACTATCCACAGGAAGATTGTCTGACAAGATGAGGAGCTAATCTTCATCCTTATTAATCTATTATATCACCCCTATACAACCTCAAAAAGAGGGAGGGAATGACTCGAAATAAAACATGTCTCATCAATTTCTAACGGGTTTTTTCGTGTGTTTTTTTTTCACTCACAGATTCCATTTTATCCAGTGGTGAAGAAAGATCTAACCTTCATTCATTTAGGCAACGACTCACGAGTTGAGGGTTTGATCAATTTCGAGAAACTTAGAATGATTGCAAAAGAAGTTCGTACTCTGACAAATATGTGTTCATCACCTTATGATCTCTTAACAATGTTAGAATTAGGTAAGATCGTGCGTTTTTTCCGCTTTTTTTAATAAATTTTGTTTACCTTCGTGTACACATGAGTTGTATCATAAATGCATCACTCATGTATACTGTATTTACTTTTAAAAGAAGGAGAGGGGGGATAAAAGGAACACTAATGTATGGTCGAAATATTGTAAGTAACAGGATTATATGCTGATTCCACACTATTCAAAGGAAAAATCAAAGCCTGTCACATATGAATTTGAAGTTTACTTAACTCTCTACTGATGGTTCGCTTAAACAATAGATATAAGCAATCCCAACTTCAAGAAGAAAGCCTTTGAATGATCAATTTTTGGCAACACTGTCCTCTCGAATAAATACCCTAACTGCTATGCATAGAAAGAACATCATATATACACTCGTATATTGTGGAGATATTGAACCAATTTGAATTTTGGCAATATTGGAGCCACATTTGTTTTCGAATGAAGGAAAGGACGGAAAGACCAAATTTTTAACAATATTTCCCATTCCATCGAATTCTCGACACCGTGAAGAGTATGCAGGCATCCTAAGATATGAATGGCTTTCTCAGATTACCAGTATGTAAGTACCTCTGATTTTTGACAATGATCTGTTTTCAGGAGGTCAACCACCATCGAGTGCGATGGTAGCGCTTAATCAGCTCACAACGGGAGCTGCCATTGGACAACAAGGTGTTACAACTGTCAAGCGACGGAAAAAGTCTGCTGGCGCTCCCAACCCTAAGAAGATGTTCGAAGAGGTTAGTTGCATTCTCCTTATTTGTGCAGTACGCCTAGTACACGTGTAACTTTTCTTGGGTTTTTTGTCTCAAGGAAAGCAAACGGAATCCATCTAGATTAGGTGCCAGTTAAGTTAATCCTCGGATCCAATGTATTTTGAGACCTTTATAAATAAAGAGCTTTTCAAAAGATGTATTAATGATGAAACTGGGGGTTCGCAAAGTTCCAAAATACGGATGTCTGCTGTAATCCAATTTTTTGGCCTCTTGGTCTCATTTCGAATTCGCCTCACAACCAAGTATCCAATTTAATGGCGAAATGTTCGATTGTACAACATAATATTCTAACCCACTCTAAGGAAGCATTGAGCCAAAAAATAAAAAATTCGTATATTTTATAATCGCCCCAAGACCTAAGATTTGCCCTATGTATGATGCAATCCTAGGATCGGAAGATCAGGCATTTTATGAATGAATCTGAACAACCACGTATCCAGGCCTACAAGGCTAATTGGGTTAGCATAACGACGGTGAAACTACCAAACCACGTATCTCGTTTGCGGTGTTTAAAAATCTACGCTCACTTTTTATTTTTTTGAAGTAGACCAAATCAATATCATTCCTTGAAATTTTCACGGAATTTTCTTCGCACAAAGAGGAAAAATCACAGAAATTTTTAAGACTGGATGTTAAGTAGTTTTTCATTTAAAAAATGAAGTATGACAGGAAGTCTGCATCGTCGCAAACCGAGATACGTGGTTTGGTAGTTTCACCGTCGATAAGCTATTTCTAGCTGGATTTTTTTTAATTCTCAACAAGTTTTCAATCATCCTGGTGAGCCATGTTTAATTTTATCCTCAGTTGTTCTGCATTAATGAAGTGGACTATTTTAATTTTTTTAGCAGAGTGCCTAAAATGCTTTTGCCTCAGTTAAAGTATCATCTGGATCACATTTTGCAAAAAGGAATCAGGAGCATTGGAATATTGCTAAGATTGTGCAACTTCATCCATTGCAATATAAACATTGAAATCCTGAAAAAATATGAAATTTACATGGTAATTTTTGTCCTAAATTTACAGTTTTTATCGAATAAAATAGAAACAATTTATAGATAATGAAGTTCCTCTCCCAAGACAAAAGAAACTGCACAGTCTTAGCAACATTGCAATGCTCCTGGTTCCTATTTGCAAAATGCAATCCATTTAATGAGTTAAAAGGCTTTGAAATTTCTCTACGAGCGCCGGAAGTTGATGAAATGAATTATCTTCATGAAATGTCAACAATTTCATTTGCAATTGATTTTTTCAGGCCCAAATGGTGCGGCGTGTTAAAGCATACTTGAACAAAATGAAAGTTGTGGTAGATGAGGACAAGCTACACGCTTTGTCGCTGGAATGCGAAGGGAGCGGAAGTGGAAGCGGCCTCGGGCCGACGCCAGGAAGCGTGCCCATTCGAAAGCGACACCCATCACCCACCCTCTCCACGACTAGTTCGACCAGCTCCACCAGCGAAGGCAGGAAAAACAGAGCCCCCAAATTCGGTGAGTTTGAGATGTATTTCTCTGTGTCTGTGTTGTTTTTTGCCCATTTTGCTCTCGCTGGGAAATTGGGAGGCCATTCTGGGATATATCTGTGGTTTCCCCCTAATGAAGTGTCAATATAGGCGATTTTTAATAATGGTCCAATATTAGGCACATTGACTGTCTCACCATTTTTCAGTCACTCCTGAAAACCTGGCTTGATTGAAGGCCAGGAAAACAAGTGAGAAAATACAATATATTATTGAGAAACTCCAATGGAAAACCTTGCAGTCAATGTGTAGATATATTCATTCAAGGGTGTCAGTTGGGTGCTTTTTCTGGGTTTCTTGTTTTTTTTTTGTTTTGTTTTTTGTACCATTTTTTATGAGGAAAAGTATGTAAGATAATTGACAGTCAAAAGTTGCTTTTTTTGACAGGAAGTCTTATACAGGAGTTTGTGTGCCAAGGGTATCTATCTAAGCTTATATTTTCCAAAAACATTATGCCTTTTATGTTTCTCGATTATTTTGGTTCCAATTTCTTAGGGAGATTTCCTGTAAATATTCATTTAAGCATTAAAAAAATGACAGACATAGGTCCAATTACAAGTAAACACAGAAAAATACATGGCGTTGTTGGTAAATGGTAATCTTAATGTGAACAAATCTCTTTTTTCACGAATTGATTCCAACAATTCTCAAGTATTTTAAGTATTGGTTGATGATTTAATACTGTACCTAAACAAAATAAGAGGAAAAGAAGAAAAATAAAAATTCAATTCTCTCTTGAATTGGATGTGTGAAATCGTAACTTTTTTTTACTTTTATACTCTACCATGTTCAATCAAATTTTAACCGAGTTGAAATGATCAAGAAAAAAAGAAATTTTTATTTGGGATATATCTTTAATGTGCAGTCTTTTCTTTGTTGGTACTTTCTCTTTTTCTTTCTCTTTCTCCTTCTATCCTTTCTTTTTCAATCATTTAACCTGAGCATAGTAATGTCAATTATTTTGTGTGATTTAGTTACTTAGTGCATAATATTTTGTGTATGTGTGTGTTGTACTTTTTTTGGGGTTGGGTAGTAGGTCTGTTCACTAATTCATCACCAGTTCATTTGCTTTTGAATTTCATTTATCATCCCTAAACTCAGTATAACCCAAATAGGCATTATAGATTTATACGAACTTTACAATGACTAATAATTCAAATTGTAAGTTAAAATTTCTCTCTAATAATAATTTTCATCCTTGAATCAGTAAAAAAAAAAAAAAAATTAATTTTCTCTCATTTACAGTTATTGCTCAACGTAGTAACTACTCACAGATGTGACTTAATACTATACCCTATTTCATGATGATTAGGAACTCGCCTGCATTGACACAGCAACTTCTTAATATTCATGTTTAGCAAAATAAAGGTTATAGGCTGTTTTAGGACTAAGATATTCAAATTTTCATTGCATTAAAAATCTTATGATTCTAACCTCTGTGTTAAAGGTTAGAACTGAAATCTGGCGTTTACTATTTATGATCGGAAACAGCCTGAACAAGAAAGACTTTACTTACTTTCAGTTTCTGTCCTTTCGATCCAAAGACTTTTTAATCATAATGAAAATTATAACCTTTGAGAAAATTTCTGGAGTAAATTTGAGCTCCTAAGTACATTCTGAATGAGAATTGTGTCTTCAATTAATAATCCCTATCTCCATTCTCTAAATAGAAAAAGTTTTGAGAAAAATTATGAAATGGTGTGAAGTTGGCGCTGTCAATGTATATTAATCTTATAAATATTTATCTTAATTTTTTAAAGTATTAAAAAGGAAGAAATTTCTTTTCATCAGTTTAGCTAAACCTCGCAATATTCAATGAAGCTTTTTTCAGCGTACCAACTACCATTCTGAAAATTAACAGTCTTGTCCTGAAGAAAAACTCATTGTTAAAGTAAATCAAGGTTTTTTTTCTTTAGACAAAACTTAATAAAACCGTTTTATATTATATCAGATGACAAAATGCAGAAATTAATCCCCATGCACCCTTCTGTCCATTGCTCAAAATAAAAATATTACTTCTGTCTTTTCTGGTATTCGTCCTATAGTTTCAAGACCTTTAAAGAATCTATCAAAGTGTTTTTGCCGGTTTAGTAAGAAGTATCAGCAAAGCATTCAGAGCAGGCTGATAATTAAAAAGTGAATTTTACGAGACCAAATGTTGGTTTTGTTCCATTATCTCGCCAGCTAACCATGGGTGTTTGTTCCGAAATGCTAGGGTCAGCTTCGCCGCAGGCTGTTCGCAAGTTGCTCTCTCTTAGTGAAACGGGTAAAACAAGGCCTCATCAGCCACGGCACCCTCCGCCATCGCCAAGCCCAGGAGCGCCGCGCCGCATCACAGGGGTCGGAGTGAACACGCACGAGCGTTCGCACAGCGACACTAGTGGTGGCGTACTCCCCCACTTCCACCCCCCTCCGCTCCTCTCATCAGTAGATCTGAATGCGGAAAGCTCAAGCGTCACTAGTCTCTCTAACCTTCCGCTTAGAAAAACATTGACATCAGGTACTATGCATGCTTATGTCATCAATCCAAGGTGTCAGCAAGTTGAAACAAATGCTCTCGAGTGTTACCGTCCTAGACGACTGTAAAAGAAATGCTGTCAACAGTCGTGACATTTTCTAACTTGAAGGTTGAAGATGTGTATGAGTGCGTATTGTTTATAATTTGCTCATGTCTTGGTACAGGATCTTAATTTTTATGTTTTAGAACAACCCTCTTTGTGTTTGGGCAACTGGGACATGGTTTATTTTTGTGTGTTAAGAACCAGGCTCTAGCTTTAGCTATTCAAGTTCATGTCAAGAAGGTTGGGATTCTCTGTGTGGTTGCATGTTTAAGATGGACTAGTTTTTGATAGTTCCAAATTTTATTTTGTGTAGTTATTTGCTCGTGAGTTGTAAAGCATTAAGTGACAGGATTGCAATGAAATTCAATGATATACACAAACTTGTGCAAAAAACATCAAACAAGAGATGTAGAATTGAGGCGTCTATCGTTTTTTCAGTTAAGACTCATTAAATTCTGTAAAAAAAATTCTCACCTGGACCATAGGATCAACACAAGTTGGTCCTATAAGTTGGAATAGTAAAAAGGACGTAGTTGATATGCTTAAGGATTGTCTTTTTGTTTTTAAATTCTGAACTTTCCGTCACTATTAATCAGATCAAATTTTATGAAGAGTAGGAATTTCTTATGTTTAAATGAGGAATTTTTACTCTTCCATCTCATCCAAACTCTGAGAACAAGCTCAGTTGGTAAAAATATGCATTTTCAGAAAGACTATTTCAACTACATTTCATGAGAGCCTCCTCTGAAGTCATTAGTGCAGCAGCAAAATATTGAGTACATATGAAATAAAGAATGTTCCTGCGGTAAAAGTACTTGTAGTCTTTCGAAAAATGCAAAAATTTGATATTAAATGAAGTGCCCCTAATTCTAGTAAATTATCCATTTTTTTCCTTGTCATGTGACCTAACGCTTCAACTGAATTTTTGATGCCAACGTACTAACTTTAATTTCTGAAAATTACAACTTACATATAGTTGTGATAGATTTGAAAATTATTTGCTAGAACTCTCCAGAGAATTTCTAAGATTCTTAACTGTTCTCAAATATCTATGTGATCATTGTAATAGAATCTTAATTAATGGACTCAGGCAAAAACTTTTCTCTTGCACTCGCTTACCTTACACTCTGTTTGACTTCCCCAGGGTCAGTAACCTCCAGTGATTCTGGCAACTCGACCCAGCTCGATTCCCATTCGAATAGCTCTGTAGAAACGACCGTTACCGGCGCGTCGCCGCCCTCACAAATGAGACGCCATTCTGTGATGCAACCACCTGGTACGTTTGTTTTATGAATTCAGTCCCAATGCTGTCAACCGTATTCCCTACTTTTCCCCAACTTAATTTAAAGGAGTTTCCTGTTGATTTAAAGCAAATTTTTCCTTTAAAAAGTTTGGTTCTACCATTCAAAGTGGGTCAATCCTAGGACATGAATAATCGTGATTCTCTGAGAAAGGGTCAATAATGACCTTTATCTCTCATACATTCAATCGTCTCATTTTGTAGTGTGCTCCTCACAGTCTTTGTAATCTAAACTTCAATCAGTCTTCCTTCCATTCGAGACAGGTCTCTTTCTTCACTAACAACTTGTCCCCCCTTCTCCCCCTCCTTCAAAGTGCACCTGTTAACAACAATTTTTATTTCAACCTTATCCATTGCATCCAGATTCTGCTGTTGATAATTGGCAATGTAATAAATATTGTAGTCATAGAAAATGACCCACCAGACAAGGTTTGAAGTAGACAAAAACTTAATTTGCTTTCTCTTCAAAATCTTACGTGAAAAACAGTTCATAGAAGTTTAAAAATCAACTCCTGAATGAAGTATTAACCAGTACCTCTGATACGAATTAAATGGAAATTAGATTCTACCAATGAAATCATCTATATTTTTGCCATTTAACCAGTTTAATCATGGTTAGGAGTTGATTTCTAGACGTTCAGTTATGTGATTTGCCCTCCTCTTGAAATTTTGAAGGGACAGTATGTAGCACAGCTTGAAATTCATACTTTGTCTAGGGATCCATTGTAATATTGCACTAATAATTGAATATGCCAGTTTTGCTAATATAATTTCACTTGTATCGCTTTTTTACCCTAGTCTATGTGATTAAAAGGCCGATTTTCAAAATGACTTCTTTATTAGAGTAAATGATTACATTAAGCTGAAATTAAGTATTTTCATGTCTTTATTCTCAACAACAGCACTCTCACTATGTGGAATTTCACCTAATAAAAACATGATACAATAATCACGATCTAATCAACCAATAACACTGCTCTTTTAGTTTAGTCTTTATCATTTGCTGTGATGAAGGAGGAATTTATTTAACAACTTTTAATTATTAGTAGAATGTAAACTCTTCCCCTCTTTTTTGCTCTCGTTCGATTCATGGCTAAGCACTGTAGAGTGTGTCTGTTTTTTAATTAATTTTCTGTCCTTTTTTTCTTTGCATCCGAACATTTATCCTTGAAGGTCAATTCATTAGCCTTCCTGTTTCTCATTTAGAGTACATAATTTTCTTGAAACACTGCAACTTCTTCTGATGTATTTCTGCTTATCTTGCAATCTCACAAAAAAATTTGAACGTGTACAAACCATCCATTTCCATCCTTCTTTATTCAAAAGATTGTTAACTCGCACCTTATAGCATGTTTATTGCATGTGGTTTGAAGGCATGGATTTGATGAGAAGAATGGAGGATTTACTTTTATGGGAGACGGGCCAGAGGTACAAAGTAAATTTTCTCCAAACTTTCAAAGGATCTAGTTAAAAGAGCCTTTCAGTTTTTTCTACCCCAAATTTCAAAGATCTTCAAGGACAATTTTTCTTTTTCTCAAAATTCCTCCACACCAAGAAAAATTACAGTCCTCGCACAAGAGAAAACCAGCTCCATCTCTTTGGCAAGTGACTCCTTGTGCTGAGAAAAATATTGGTTGCCATAAGAAAGTTATTAATACTTAACGCCAAGAAGAATTTTAAGTGTGATAGCTAAAAATGCTTTGCCATAATGAAATCTCAGTTGTGTCAAGGAAAATAAAAATTTCATTGAGACAATAAACGTTTTGTTGTCTCAACTAAAACTCAACTTGGCGGAATCAGTTGCTGCCTTGATGCAAAGAGTGTTTTTCTCAACACAACGAAAAACTGCCATGGAAACAATTCTCTCGATGAATCCAATTTATTTCAGTGCAGTTGTTTACAGGATAGCAAACCACATTCTTCATTTTTACCTTCTATTCTTTTAAACTCTTAGTATTCTTCTGTTCTCTGAAAATGTTTCATATGTTTCTTCTAATTCTTTCTCATTCTGTTATTTATTGCTGCCAGGCTATGTTGGCCCTCGACCTCCATTTCCACATGCAGTTCAAGTGCTGCCCTCCATTCCTTGTCACGGTAAGCCTGATGCGATAGAAGGCTTTTGATTATAAACTTAATGCCATAGATTCTTATGAAGGACCAAGTTCTCAAAGGAAGTAGAGGAGGAAAATACATCGGAAACATGTCAAAAATCTGTTAAGCTATCAAGAGTCGATTTTTAGCGTAGTTTTGTCCCAGATAAAATGAAAGCTGAAACAATTAAATCTCAGATTTCTTCAGCTTTGATGAAATAATATCAGTCTAGGAGCGGGCTGTGTTTGGTAAAGTTTTTACCCAAGCTTGCCGAGCATAAAGTGGTGGACTGAAAATGTATCTTAAAATTTAAATGCTATTAGTGGGTAATTTTTCATTTTCTTCCCCGTGACTAATACTCAAAAACCGAATGAAAACTTGAGGAAAAAATTATAGTTTTTCCTTTTAAGGGTATAGATCCGTAGCTACTTTTTATTTATCATAGTACGCACTTGCTTGGTTGATTTGCTCAACAAGGAGCTTGAGTAGGAAATAAAGATAAAAATCGAGCCACAAGCCAAAAAAACAAAATATAATTTAATCAATTACATGATTCTAACTGCAAGCAAGCAATTTACCAAAAAAAAAAAAAAAAAAAAAAAAAATTGTGTGGCAACTCTGGTAAATGATGAGCAAGCAAAAAAAAAAAAAAAAAAAAAAAAGGTGACAAAAGAAAGAAACTTACAATAACACTAGACTTTTCGACCTGTCATCTCATGGATCTTCATCAGTGGTTTGGGTACAATAAAAACTAATGGATCAATGAAACAGGTGAACAGAAATACAAACGCTTTTAAAGAAAATAAATGATTAATATTACATTCATTTTACATTACATTACACTTTGTTTTTTGGCTTGTAGCTTGATTTTTATCTTTATTTCTTATCTAATGGCTTAGCCAGCCAATTGGCATTCCAATGTAACTTCCGTAGTTTTACTGCTGTTTGAGCATTGAATTCTGCAAAAAATTCAATTCTATTTAGACATGTAAGGCTATTCAGAGGATTTGCTCCCTTAATTTCTTTTTTTACTCGCTTTGATTAACTTCAATGGGCATTATGATAGCAGTTATTACTTGTTACTAATTAACTTGTATGCAAAAAAAAAAATGGCAATACAATGAGGTCTTTCTGGTGATAAATACTCTTCGTCTATACTATAGGGCAGTGTTCAAAACTTTGCACCACTTTCTCTAAATTAGTGCAAATTGATACATTTTCTAACTAACATAAACTCTTGCTCTTTTATTTTCTGCCGTTCTTCTTGCCTTTTCATTTTTTTCTTCAATTTTATGTATTTTTTCCATGTGTGAGCATCTGTAGCTAATAGATATAGAGTAAAAAGTCAGTACCTAGGTAATAGTTTTTGTATTTACTACTATCGAGTAACACAGTTTAGTCCACAGCTTGAAACTTAAGTTTGAAACCGATTTTCAAGCTGGTATGGAGTGTGAGTGATGAGGAAAACCAACCAGGAATTCATTCTTCTTGTGATTTAGTAATTAAATATTGCCTGCTTGTATACTTGTAGAGCTAAGTTGTAGTTTCTTATCACCATGGCGTAACTGCACGCAGCATGTCGAAAATTGAAAGATTTCATCATGACGCATGATCTTTGATATGTTGTCTGTTTCTGTCATATTTAACCAATGTCGTTATTCTCTTGACATTCATCTTTGTCGTTTTTTCATCTAGTATGAACCTTAATTTTGACCTTTCACCCTTTCAGGTATCCCAATTCGGGGTCGACCTCCAGCATACAACGTAGCCGCTCAAATGGCAGCTAGGATCAACCGATTTGGAAGGGCGCATTCACTAGAGGGCGTTACCTCCTACTATCACACTGACCATGATGAGGATGGTAAGGTTTTCCCATCTCTTCATTCTCTGTCATATAGTTTCCATTTATCGCTCTCATCTCTTAACATAGGAAAATTTTCTTAATCATCATTCTTATCTCTTGTCATCAAAATAGTGGTCCAGGGAATCTGATGCCAAAACGTATCCACCAGTGCACTCGAGTACTTTGTAATGTTTCAGCGCTGTTGAAACTTTCTGAGATAGAGATGTCTGGGAAAGGGGTATCTCTGAAATAATGGCCTAAATGAAAATAGTGGTTGAAAGACTAAGTGAATTGCAGTGTTCTCTCAAACTGCATTTTTTTTGCTCTTTATAGCCCAGCAAACTGGTCAAGCTGTCAGAATCACACATCCATGTTCTAGGCTTCTAAAGTTCCAGGCATCAAAGCTGAGTGAAATCTTTTTCTGCAGATACATTCGATTTCTGGCAGTTATCTTGAAGATTTCTAGATCTAATGATTACCTAATTCGATTAATTCCTGATGCAGCAGGATTTGACTTTCGAGGATTTTCCAAAAAAATTTCTAACTAACCCATTTTTGCCTCTATGGCCGTAGCACTTTTTTGCTTGCAGCGCATAGTAGTAAGAGTAATCAGTAGGGGAACAAAATACTCTCAAATGCTCTTACGAGCAATATTCACTCACGCTATTTATCTGGCAATGGGATAAACATGACAAAAGCAATGGCTCAGCATCTGGAAGAGTTACCTTGTTCATGCTTAGTTGACCCGATTTTGTAATAGCAAGTACACACCATGTATGAGAATAATGGCCTTGTGACCATGATAATTAACTCGACAGTTGTCCTGGAACTGTGCTAATGAGTATTTTCGTCTATGCTCTTGAGGATCAATTAACTGTGCTTGTACCTAATAATTCTTGTAAGCTCTGTAAATCACCCAGTAATCATCTTATGCATCGAAGTCATAGACTCAAAGTGAATTGACAATATTAGTGATGTTCTTCACTTTTTAGCGAAAGGAATATCTACATTATAAGTGTTTTGTCAGCTATAATGATCGATTTTACTCTCTTTTTGCAACCTTTCTAACAGAATGCTTTTTCTCTGTTTTCAGATGATGACAATGCACAAGTCTCGGCTGTTTAAATGTTTCTTCCTTTGTCCTCTGCCTTTCCCGGAAAACTTAACATTTTCGGACCCTCTCATATAGTGCCACTCTCTAGTTTATTTTAGGAAGAAATTAAGTTTGAAAAATTGTGATGTTACTTGAGTAATATTTATGTCTGATTAAAGTATTTGTTTGTTTCTACTACGTTGAATATTTTTCAGGAACTGTGGAGAAACGAAACTCATGTAATTCTAGATTTTGAGACCAGGCATTGAAGTCATTTTATTTTTAATTTTTTTTTTTTTTTTTTTACAATTTTTTATTTCCTTTCACTATTCCCGCACCTTTTTATTTTTTACTTTTCGTTTTTATACTTTTTATTTTATTTTTATTCCACCAGTCATATCCAAGTCACTTCCGCGAATCACACTAAGTTTGCACGTTGCGCGGCACGAATCATTTGAAGTTCTTTTTTAATTTTTCTTCGCTTGTCAGCTAAACATCTGACTACGAGTATTATCACCAGACCGAAGATCATTAAGTAGTGAATGCAATCGTGCNGTTTTGACTAAATAATTGGTATATTATACATGCCTAGATCTTCAAACATTTTTAATTGATCGGATTAAATTATGACTTTTTTCTCTAACCATGACCTTTCTACATCATCTTGCCATCAAGAAGTAGTAAATATTAGATTCAAATAAAATGTTTTACTATATTTTGCTCATAGAACTTAAGTTATTCAAAAAAATTTAAATATTTCTACTTTTATCAATACCTGTCTTTGTTTGAAGTCAGATAAGACTGATAATAAACCAAGAAATGACCTGGGAAGTTTTTTTGCACAATATTTCCTGAGGATCAGATGCAGAGGATGCTTTCATTTTAGGAATTTTTCTAACATCAAACAGTCTCTTTTACTGTGAAGTCACTTTGGAAGCACAATATCACTATTTTGTCTCACCTCCATTACATATTGTGTCTCCTTTTCTGTACCAGATCCTTATAATATTTTTAAAAATCATCCCTCCCCCAATCCAAGATGCCCCTCAAGGAAAAGTCTTTTTATTGAATCTTAGCACCCAAAAGTTCGTTTTCAAAATATTTGCAATTTTTAGTGTGATTTGTTCAATGCAAAGTCCCAAGGGTATTTTTCATTAACGCGCTGACTTCAGTTCTGCAAATTTTTTGTCACTCTTAACTTTTTATGTTTTTCTACTGAACCAATAATTTTCTGTCTTTGAACTGTGACTGGACTAAACTGACTCTTTTTCACAAAATGTTTAACTTTGAAGAAGTGTGAGGTTTGACCTTAGTTTTCATTCACTGCTGTATCATATCTATTTTTATATCAATTTTTTTGGTTTTTCCTAAGAACAATGTTTTTCATCATTTTTGTCCAAAGTTGTCATGTCTGCGGTGACTCATGAAAATTTGCGTTGTAGAAGTCAGTATTTTTAATTTTCCATAGACTGTGGTAGTCAAAGGGAAAGGGAATTAATTTGCTCCCAAGTCAAGCATTGAATGCACTTGTATTGGAATTATAACAGCTAGAGAACCACACTAGACACTGCCTTGCAGTGTGGATGTGATTTGCAGTGGAAGTGTCATGAACTTGCTTATGTGCATCTAGATTGAATGCTGTTTCCTCTTTCCTTTTGGTGCCTTGACCAAAAAAGATCAGTCATCCTGTAACCGCAGTCTTTAAAATAGGTGTTATTTAATCTCTTGCCTTATTTGGTTGCTATCTCTAAGACATTTTACGTAACAAATTTTTAGCCCCTCTTTTGTAACAATTGTGCAGATAGCTCCTCTGCGGACGAACCACCTTCTCATAGTCCGTGTTATTTTAATCATTTGGTGCACAAATATTTGATTAGAGTAAGTGTATTTTTCTACAACAGTAATTAAAAATTGCCGTATTCTATCATCTTGTATTTGTTTTTGTTGAGTGTTCCAAGATCATTATAATAATAGGTAGTTGTTAATGTCAATGGGACCTTTCCTTTCTGTATTCATATCTTCTGGCGTCATATCATACCTCCCATATGCTGAGGTTCGAAAAGCTAATAGTTTCATTAATTTTAGCCTCATGTTTGCCTTCTTTTCTCGTTTAATTGTCGAATTTCTTCTAAGTTGAACGATTATCTTTGCCATAAATTTTTCAACAGATTCTCCCCCTTTTTTGATTGCCCTGTTAACTCATCATATAAACGCAGTTAAGAGAAGTTAAATAAAAAATTGATTGCGTGATATTCTGAACTATTCCATTTAATAATTCATGTAACTTTTGTGTTTTTTCCCTTTCTGAACGAATAACTTACATTTTTTCTTCATCTCTGCAAAAGTTTCAACCTCAGTCTTTTTTTCCAGACCCGTCCACACAAAGATAGTGTACAAATTATTTGGTTTTTCTTCCATGAAATTGCATGTCTTTCATATCAACATATCTTTTTTTTCATATCATCCCATATTTAAGTAGATTCTAATGAATCGCCCAGGAATCCATGCATTTCTTTGTTGTCTTGAAGGTTATTTTAGCTACAAACAAATCACTATGATGTCAGCAGATGTACCTTCAATCAGATAAGTAATCTCTACTGATCAATATTACTAACAAGTTCTCGCACATACTTCCTCTTTTCATATACAATGAAGTATGAGATTAGATCAATTTAGTCTTGACTTTCGGTCAAAATATAACCTATCCATCTATGAACATACCTGGTACATACCCTCCTAACTTGTCTTCGCTAAGCGAGCGTTCCTCTAGTAATTTTTGTCCTGCAACTTTTTTGAATACCAGTTTACTCTATGTAAACTTAAAAACCAAGGCATTATTATAAGATATTTACAGGAGAATTATGTACAAAGATTGATGTAGAATTTGTTTGAAATTTACTGCACTAGATGGCGTCAATTTAATCCTGCAATTTTATTTCTTCTTAATAACATGACTAGTCATCCTGGTCCAAAAAATATGGAAGATTGACCTAGGAAACATGTAAAAGTGTACTAAGAAAGAAAATAGTGTAAAATCTAGAAGCAGTAAATTTACCATCATTTTAGTCATTTTTAACTAGTGAAGAGAATCGTTAAAACTTGTTGCGCAAAATTTTCAGATCCTTGCATTGTCCCATATTACGTTCTCAGTTTGTGCTGTTCTTGCCTATTTTCTGTCTATCTTGTATCAGTCGTTTCAATTATTTCATTCTGTTGTCAGAGATTAAATTATGTCCACATTTTGATGGTTTTAAGGACATCATACTGTCTCTGAGGAATTTTGTAACTAAATACTACAGTACGAAATGCTTTATCTGACTTATTTTTTTTGTGAAAAGAAATTCCAACTCAAAGTCAAATTTTTTGGAAAGTTAAGGCTTAAGCTGAGAAGAGGTCTAATTTGATCAGCTAACAATACAGATTTATTTGATTATTATAAAGTTAATATGTTTCATGATAGGTAATTCTTACCTAATTTAACATTTTTTGAATTTTTCTAATTTACTACAGAATTATATTTTTGAACATTGAACGGATTATATGTACCGCGTAGAGACCCCGTGAGCAGGCTTACAATTATTCAATCAAGGTATTCCCTGTTAGAAAATATCATGCTTTGTTACCACAAGAGAAAATATCTCTTGCCATTTGCATGTGTCATTTCTTCTTTTGTTATGCATTTGTCACTTCCCATTTATTATTCTCTTTTTCCCACTTTTTCTAAATCTAATTCACTATTTTTTTTTAAGTTTTTAAGAAAAAGTAAGAATACTGGAAATTAGCAAATGCTGCATAATGCATTTGTTCAATTGTATGGATTGGAGAACACTAAAAGTTGAGCAAGTAAGGAAAAAATTTAGACTTTCCAACTTTACCAGTTTGAATAGTAATTCATGCACAGTAAGTTGCCATGTGTTCGATTCTCTGACCACTTTTTGACTCTGACCTCTGAGAATAAAAAATAATGAGGAATGCTCAAGAATTGTGCACACTACTCAACAAATATTTCTTTTGTATGTTTTGTATATATGTATCATGTACATTCCCATCTGTTAATGTGTACCAAAAATTTTTTGTGAAAAGTAGACGGCAGATGATGCTACTAGGATGTCTCCAATTTTTTTTTTGTTTTCTTTTTTACAATTTTTGTACAGTTTACGATTCCAGAATTAAATGCACCGAATTGACTATCAATTATTGTAGGTATTCAAGTTTTCAATTTCACCTTCAATCATTGCTGAAAAAACAAGAATTACTTGTCATCAAACTTCTATTGTTTGTTTGTCAAGTCCAGTATGTTTTTATTCACATTCTAGTCCTTCTTGATTATTTTTCATTTCCAAAGATGTAAGTTTTCCTGATCAACTCTGAATTTCCTCCAAGTTAATTGGAAAATGTCTTACATTTTAATGCACAGTCCAAGTTCGTGATCACACCTATTCAGGAAGAGTTTACTCTTCTGGACCGTGACAAACGTACTCAACACCAGGCGCCGTTGATTCTGCAACTTCATCCTGACAGTCTGCAGAATCAACCACCTGGACTATGTAGAATGGTTTCGCACTTCCTTCCTTCTATTCCCATCGGATGAAGATGTAAAAAAGATTTGAATCAGTTTTTTTTCACACTCTTTGGTAGATAAAGTTGAAGATTTGCAGAATGAAGAACGCATTTGTTTGTAATTTAGTTTCATAGATCTCATTAACTTGAAATGAACCATCAACAACATTGCTGCATCAGAGAAGAGGACCACACACACAATACCCAGAAATTCGGTACCTGCTAAATTCTTAAATTATTTGATATAATGTTCTTTACAACCTTCTGAGCTTTTAAAATCGAACTTTCTAGGAGCCAATCTCGAGGAAAGCAGGGCACGAAAGGAAATTTTTTGGCCTAAAAAGGCCATGCAAGGCCAAGGCATATAAAAATATGCCTTGTATAATGGAAGTGTGGGTTTTTTGCTGTGTGTGTGTGTAGACTCAGCTGTTGCATGCTGTTGTCATTCAGCAGAATTTGACTCTTTTCATCTGTCTTATCTTCCCAGCTTGTACTAAAGAGAGATATCCCTCTGATCATTAAGAAGACGTTCCAACATTTCTACTTGATATGGCATTAAATTACAAAAGAATTCATATTTCAGCCCAGTTTTACTCGAGATTGGGATTTAGAAAATTTAATTTTAAAAGCTCATCGCACCCAAAATGCCATTAGCAACATAATTTATCTAAATCTAGCCTGCGCCGAATTTCTTGGTATAGTCCTGTATTCTACATTATAAAGCTCGTTGAGGAATTATTGTAAGGTCATTTTACTCACTCTTGCCAGAAATGAAAGATTTTCCCAATTAAAATTGCTCAGAATGGGGTAGTAACCTCCTGCTTAGAAATTTCAAACCGCCGGCAGATCTCTGCAAATTTTAATCATATCCACCCAAGCATTTCCATCTGAGCTGCATTTTTCTGATTGTTTAGCCTTGCAAAAATATGAGGTTAAGTGTTGACTAGTTGAGTAATTTGAATATTAGTGATGTGTACATAGTGTTGCATAGTGACAAGCACTGTACATTGTACATTGTATATTTGATTTTGTTGTGTAGGTATCTACTTTGTTATACAATAGTATATATAATTATATATGAATATATATATCTTTAATAAAGCTATTCAATAAATAGAGTTCACACTCAAGCCTCCTGTTTCTCTTCTTGATTATTATCATATCCTGAAGCAAAGTAAAAATCACTTTAGTTTAAGATTTCCTCTTAAAAAAAAAAGAAAAAAAAAAAATGGCCGTGACAATTTAACTGACAAATAATTTGGATAATGTGGAGGTCAGAAAATTGCATGGTAAATAATGATAGTTCCAGAGGTCAAAATATTTTAGTTTGCATATTAGCTATCTAGTGAGTTGGAACTAAAATAACCATGAATTTCAAATAAGAAAAGTGTTGAGAGAGTTATGACGGAGTATACTAGATGTGTAGAAATGCACCAGTGTAAATAGGGGTGTTCAAACGAATTCTTGCCGGAATGCTAACTCTTACCGAAACTGGTGGCAGTACCGACAATGGCGATGATATCGTTGACAGCCCACCTTATAGGAGTTTTGAGAGCTCGCACTCAATGCATTGTTGCCCTGTGTATCAGTTTGTCAGATTGCCTGGCGCAACGGCGCATAAAATAAGTGTACAAATGGCAACATCTTATTTTCGCCAGCTCCGAAAACTCAGATCGCTACCAGTAAGAGCGCTCTTATTGTAACTTTTTTTTGACGGAACTGTTTCGGTAGCTTACTGACAACCGACCAAACAGCCCTAAAAGTAAATGAGAAATATTGCCTGGTGATCTTCTTAGCTTGATAGCAAATTTCTCCTTGAACTCATGGCGGGAAAAAATGATGAAACATGTTCTAAACTTGGCTCTTTTAATACTTTCACATGAGGCGATGAAATTCTCTCCTGCTGCAGTCCCATTCACGCTTATCACTACACAGATCCCAACAGGAACAAGGAAGAACAAAGGAATGACAGGCACATTTTTTTAAGCAATTTTATTTTGTATTTCTTTTATTTTTTCAATTTTTTTTTGGTTTTTTACAATTTATCTTTTTTTTTTAGAATTTTTTACATTTTCTCATTCCAAATTTGTAATTTCAATTCATTGAGAGAATTATAAGTATCTACAAAGTTCTATTCATAAATTAGTAGTGTGGTAAACAGTGTTACACAAGTTGTAAGACCATACAATAGTTTAATGCGCGAATATTTCTGAATTCTTCAACCAAATTTTCAAAACCTAAGAGAGATAGAGAAGGGGAAAAGAAAAAATAGAATTGATGACCAATGAGACTTTTTAATTTGCAAGAAAAAAAGAATTTTTTTATGACGAGATGTGAATCCAAGTGAATAAATTAAATGGTAAAATTGCAAGTGTGGCACAAAGCAAAGAAAATAAGGAGGGAGTGAAAAAACCTCACTCAAATGCTGCAATAAAAATTAAAAAAGAAAAGAGAAGAACCGATGATAACTAACACATCAGTTGAAAAGCGTAGCAAAATAATGAGAGGAAGAGGGATTTTTTTTTTTAAAAACATCACAAGAAAATTACACTTAATTTTTTCCCCCCTACTGTTTTGTATACTGTATCACATACTATGACATTTATTCTTTTCAGAGGTCAATTTACTATGATGATGCAAAATACAACATTTGAAGCAAATAGAGGTGCTAAATAAATTTAATCTTTTCCCTAAAACGCTAAGTCAGACTTTGAATTTTAAGTAATGATAAATTACACAAAGAAAACACAGGTGAAAAACCTAACAAAAGATGCAGGGTACTGGTCTGATCCTCCATTTTCTAAATTTCTAGGAAAGATTTTGAGGAAAGAAAGTGCAAGTTTGAGGGCACTTTTACTTGCTGATTTTATGAAAGGAAAATCGAAGATCAGACCCTGGAAAGTTATCACAGGAATTGAACAAAGTTTGTAATGAATCAATATTTTGAAGCAATGTAAAATTTCTGTGATACGGTCCTACACTGAAATGAGACCTATTGAGTACCTCATAAGAACATGACTAAGTAAAATAGATGATCTTTCGATACTTTGTACAGATACTGGTTCAAAATGGAAACAAAAATAAAAAATAAAATTTGAATGTTAATTAATTTCTTTACGTTTTACCTCACTCTTTCAAAATGAAAGGAAACAAGACAACTTGTCAGTCCTAACTAAGTTTCTACAAAATGAGAAAAACGTACTGAGGATGGTAGTTGTAATAGTAGCATTAATAATAGTCATAAATACCTAGTTTAAAAATAAAAATTAATAATAAGATAATAATACAATATTATAATATATAATAAAGCATGTACATATATATATATTATAATTGTATTATTATGAAAGAGCTTACAAAAGGAAAACAATTCCACGGTTGTTCGGATAGCAAAGAGTGAAACAAAAGAAGGTTGGAACTACTGACATTCTCTGACGATTCAACAAGTAAACAGTTAAAAACAATTAACATTTATTTACATCAAAAGTAATTACAAGTTTGAGTTTACGACTAACACACAATTATTAGAGAAATTGACGCTAAGAAGCAACCGAGGATGATACTTCATACAACAATAAGAAAAGTCCTCCGAAGTAAAATGGAAGGAGAATTAATGGCTCCAAGAAGATGAAATAGTTAGGGAAGTATCATTTGCTGGATGGAGTAAAATGATACGATTTATGATTTATAGAAGGTACGATTTTCGCAATTTGTTGGGACTTCCTCAGTTCTTGATTCAGCAGGAAGAATCTGTGCGTGTCGATTCTTACTCAGTTTTTAATTTCGACTGATTCACAAGATCACAGATTTATACACAGCTCTCGACAAAAATTAATTCTAAATCAATGAAGACTTACAGAATTTGGGTCAAAAGTGAAGAACTTAAGTAAACATCAAGTAACAGATGCATCAGTTACGTCTAAAGCCATCATCAGAAGTTTGTTAAAGTTTCACAACAAGCTTCAGAAAAGGACATGAAAATTTCGATTTTGAAGCTTCAAAATGATTGAAGTGGTTAAATACAATATTCTTACAAAAAAAAAAAAAAAAAAAAAAAAAAAAAAAAAAAATGCATGTAGGTATCTTAACAGCTAAATTACCTAGCCTATTCGAATATCTTGGTTTTATCCATTTGTCACAGATAGAATGATGTAATGTGAAGTTTTTGCAGCATAATGAAGGCCAAATCCCTGAATTTTTTTTTTTAGCTAAAATGGTCTAGATACTGAGTTTATATGGAAGACTCGTTCAAAAAATAAACCTTTCAGACCTTTGCACCTTGCTAACTATGCAGCTCAAATATTCAAGTTCACAGGTTTCGTTACTTTATAATCTTATGGATTAATAAGGTCATTCAACAAGAGCGATAATACATTTTCAATAATAGAGTTCCCCTACTTTTTATGTTGACAAACGCAGACACTATAAAAGGTGACATCTTCGACAATGAATTCATTTTTTCACTTTTACTTTGAGGGAGGAGGCAAATGGAATTTTCTCTTCAGTTGAATCTGGTACTGACAGATGGGAAAACAATTGGATGCTGTCATATTAAGGAAGAGCATCTACTTAGAGGGGTGTCCCATCAGTTTATGGTAAGCAATCAAAACAGTTTCTGTTAAAACGGAGTAACAATAAAAAGACCCTAACCAATAGCTCAGAGTTTTCTGCGCTGTTGCCACATTGTCAATTTTACAAGACGAACAACACGACATACAGCACAACGAAGCTCTGTCAGTTCTAATATTGTTAGCCATTTCCCACAAGAGCGGCCTGATCTTAGTGTAGCGGTTGGGAACATACTGTACCAATAACTCACCACAAAGGTTTGTTCAGACATCCTTACATCTACTAATGAAATCCACAGCAGCTGAGCTTTTATTCATCAGATTATGGATTAACAAGTGGATTGGGAAAGTAGAATAAAAATACGTTGAGGACTTAACCTTAAAATGAGTCTTTTTCCCAGAATCAACGATTTAAGTTTCTATTCTTCTAGAACTAGGCTCTTGTGGCTACTGATACTGAAATGCAAACTGATATTGAGATAGATAGAAAACCGTCTACAATTAATGAAGTGCTAAAAAGAAATTGGACATCGAATCGACAGTCAAATGTGAAAGGAGGGGATCTTCTTTGAAATTTCTTTATAGCTAGGTTTAACAATGGTTTATCAAAAAACGCACCATCTTTGTAATCACTTCAAAACCTTTAAATTCTACATTAAAAGGACAAAGAAATTGGAGTCCAATAGTGGATCTCTAAAAGCTGAAAAATTCACGAGAGAGGCAGACTGATGTTTCAAGAACTAATAGAGCATGCTGAATTGTCTTCATCTCCAATGTACAACAATTGTGGTGCTCGAAATTAAGAGCAGAACACTATGGAGTGCGAGGACAAGTAATCAGGCAGCTTGTGACATGATTCTGATCATAAGCGGTTCAGCTTGTCTGTTTTTTATCACAAATATAAAAAATGATGTTATACTTAAAACTACTTCTGTAAGCTCTTTTGATTTAGTTTAAGTTTACAATGCTCTTAAGTGTTCAATATTTTTTGTTTCTTCAATTTTATTACAAAAAGACACTAAACAAAAAGAGAGAAAAAGAGGAAAACGAAGAAAATAGGGTTCATTTTTTCAAACAAAAAGACATAAACACATCTTCCTTCTGGCAGAAAATACTGACTACAAGAAGGGGAAGAGTGAAAGAAATGTAAGTGATTAGAGCGAGAGAGAGAGTGAATGATATTGAGAAAAAAAAAAAAAAAAAAAAAAAAAAAAAAAAACCCTAATCCTATTAAAGAAAGAAGGAAGAAAAAAAATTCATATTGTCAATCACTTGATTTCAGAAATAGAAAGTTATTTAAGTTACTTGGAACCAAGACATGAAATCTGTAGGAGAGAGGAAAAAAAAACGAAAGAAAAATTTTCTGGATATACGCGAAAAATTAGTAAGATTTCTCTTGATTTATGGATAAACTGCATTAAAAAAAAAGGTATATGCTTAATAAGGGGGAAATTGAGAGACAAACTGGAAAAAATAGATATTAATACTAAGCATTCATTTACGAAAGGAAAAAATAAATAAATAAATTTGACTAGGTGCATTAATGCTTTCTTCTTCATTTAAAATTGCCTAGGTTCATCCATATTAGTCAATTTTAAGCAAGATTTTATCAAGAACAATAATCAACACAATACCTAAAACAAGATAGATACAACTTAATTCTTCTGAGGCGACAAAGAAAACCTATCGCTAGCACTTAAGAGAGAAAATAGAAAATGAGCAAGGACCAGTCTTGCTTTGGAATACTCCTACACTTGAAACATATGAAAGCCAATTCCAATTTTCACGAGTATCATACACACTGTATTTTCATGATTGACGCACATAATGCAGCAGAGATTCATGGGAAAGTTAAGAGTCTCTGGATTGTTCTCAGGACCAATGAAAAACTCATGGTGAGGTCTGATGACTTATGTAGATGGTGTAAAAACAAGTTTCTTCTCCAATGTACAGGTATTTGAGAATTCTCAAGCAAGACCAAACTACAAGTAAAATTGAGGGAATAAGGATGGAAGAAAGTGTTGAAGTTTAGAGCCCCATTAAGGAGAATTCATTTGATTATAGAGTAGTTAAAGCCTGGGAGAATTATAGAGCAGAAAACAATCTTAAAACCCTAGATTTACTTTAAATGCAGAACGAAGTACTGTGTAAAAAAAAAACTAAGGACACTAAAGGAGACGAGAGATTGTACAGAGGGCTATGAACATAAGACAAGGCAAGAAGAATCCAAGAAGAAAAAGAATCTAACACCTTTCTGGTACAACATTGGAATAAAGCAGATTTTTTCCCTTCTTCAGCCGTTTATCTAACTTTCAACACTCTCATACTACATTATAAGAGACATGAAGTCGTACTTATTTTCGGCTTCCAACCTAGTTAAAAATTTCAAGTTACTTCTTCATTAAGGCAATTGGTTTGTAAATATAATTATACAGCAAACTTTATCACTTTAAAAGAGCCGGCAACAAAACTCAAGAGCTCAAAAATAAAATCAACAATTTTTTACACAAAAATAAATGAGAAGAAAAAAATATTATAGAAAGTAAACGAATACAAAGAGAAAAAAACGAAGCACTGTAAGAGGAAAAACAAAGTACGAACGGCAAAATGGGGAAACTAGTAAATATCATTAAAAATATAGTATGGATATATGTTTATCTGTACTTACAAGAACTGAGTGATATGAAAAGAGGGGAGGGGAGGAACAGCCCTTTACTTTGTAAATAGTCAGCAAACTGTCCAGAACAATTAATCCCTGTTTACAGGGACATTGATATCGGCATCACTTTGAATGGAGCACCAAACTTACGTGGATGCACACTTCAGTGTTAACTAACACATCCATACATCAATCATGAGGGATCAACACATGCTCAGACCTCCAGGAAAAACTTTTAGAGTTGTTCCAACCCTCCCATTACAAAGATCAATAACAAATAATTTCATACTACAAGATTTGGCATTAATTCCAAATTTGACTACGTTAGATGGATACAAATTACGATACTGTGAGAATAAGTCAGGGATTCTCCCTTTTTTCTTACGTATTGCGGAGGAAAAGAATCCTCAAAAATTCATCAAAGAATGAATCATAATGGAGCTACGACTCAGCTTGTAATTCTGTCTATTAGACTGCAAGTTAAAAATAGGGATGCGAGAACTAGGTATTTCTTATACAACAAAATTTAGTAAGTACCTTCGAGGATGATTTGAGATTCAATCTTAGAAAATCATGAGTTTCAATTCACAGCTTTCACAAAAAAGGGGTATTTGTGCGCTATTCTGAAACACTTAAGGCGCTTCAAGAAATAGATTTGGTATAAAGAGCAAAGATTGGCTAACAACTGGGGAACAGATACATAAGTTCACGAGCCAGGTATTGACCAAAAATTTGGAAAAAACCTTCAAGATAAACAGGTGATGTTTCAGGACAATAATTGGTTGTACCAATTCTTTTTTCTAATATTCTTGCTTTAAGAGTTTATTATTATTATTATTTTTTTGAATGATGAAAAGAATTGAAAAAAAGATATCAGTCATTTTCGTGGTGCCATCTGTCAATGTATCTTCCTTTAAATCAAAATAACCACTAAAGGCAGTATCAGCTTTCCAGAGATTTCCTTCTTGCCTTTATCTTTGTTAAAGAATCACTTTAAAAATTGATTATGGCCTAGAGGTGTTCATCCTTTAAAACTGGAGGAACTTAGAGTAAAAAGTGGCGGCATAAAAGAGAGTCGAGACTGCAATCGTTAATTCAGTTTTGCTCAAAGCTTCACTGCTGAGTCAGTTAGGCCAAAAATAAAATAATATTAGTTGTAATTTGGCTTAGAAGTGAATTTTTCGTTTTACTTCGCGACCACATAGACGATTTCTAAAAAACTAAAAAAATACTATAAAATGCATCTCACTAAGATAGAGGGTGGGGCGCAATCATGCAGTCAATAAAGACAGCAGCAAAATTTAGTGATCATGGAGTTGAAGGAGAAATTTTACAAACAAATTTACAATTTTTAAGGACGAAAGAAAACAATTCAAACAGAAAGTAATATTCTCAAGAAGTGGGAGAAAAAAAGATAGACTTGAAAAGAAAAAAAAAAGGAAAAAAAAGTACCAGGGCGGTAAAAAACGGCAAATGGGTAGCTTGAGAATTAATGAAAAAAAACTAAATAACAAAATTAAATAGTAAACAAAAAAAAGGAGCTTGAGAAGAGAGACATTAAAATGAGAGGGATGGGGTCCGATGGGGCGTAAAAAATAAATTAATAATTGATAAACAAAGTAGAAAAATCTTAACAGTTAAAAAACAAAAAGAATTCAAATAACAAGTCTTTAAAACACTATAATACAATCAATAGTAATTCAAACTGGCGGAGGTCCAGGGGTGAGAAAGCTGACTTTCGACGGGTTAAAAACTGCTTGATTGCGAGTTGCTGAGAACGGACAAAATATACATGCTAATATAACCTGTACGTTTTCAACCGGAAATAGTGAGGGATGAGATACTTATTATTTGAAAAGGCTTGACGATAAATTAGCGCTTAAAACTGGAAGGGGTAGCTGCGCCTCCACGAACAGGACCCCCGGAAGGTCGACCCTCACCCCTCATGAATCCACCCCTACCACCTCGATGAGGGGGCGCCCCACGTAGCCCACCTCGCGGTCCTCCATCTCCACGCACTGGTCGTCCGCCATCTCCCCGTCCCCCAGCACCACTGCCCCCGGTGGCTCCATTGCGCTCTCTGTCACTACGCTCGCGCTCAGATCGTTCGATTCGCTGCTCACGGTCACGTTCACGGTCCCGGTCACTGCGATCAGTGGGTCCATCCAAACCACGGCCACCGGAGCGTTGTTTCTTTTCTTCTATGTTCAATTTTATGTTCGAATCTGGTAAGGTTATAGGCTGAAAAAATTAAAATCATGATTGAAATAAGAGCTTCTTATCTACTCTTGTACAAAAGTAAATTAGAAGATAAGGTTCCATCCTTTTACAGAGACCATTGCATTCAGATATGAATGCCAATTGGGCGATATTTCTTGAGAGGTAACTGGATGGCATTTACGGCACAGTTTATTTGGGTTGATGACCATGCAAGATATCAAGGTCTTCTGTGCACTACAAAATATCTTGTCTTTGCAGTTTCAGCATTAGTGCGAACATTTTATTATTTCATGGTAACACCATTGCACCAATTTTTCTAAAAATATTAGCCTTTTCCAAAAAAACCAAAAGATCATCAGAAATTCCATGTAAAAACATATAATGGTTCTCCCAAAAAAATGAATATAAAGTAATCACAAATACTGAAGCTCCACTGACAAGATTCCTCCCTTCATGCCGGAGACGATGATACATGGTTAAAAATGTATTGATTTTGAAATTCTTATCGTTCTTTTTCCGTAATTTTATGTATACTTTAGTTGTGTAGAAAACGTGTCCCATCAATTGACGAGGAAAGTAAAAAGAAAAGATAACAAATATTTAAAAATTCAGGGAAAACTGAATACTTACTCTGGCCTGTAATACAGCTTGAGCAGAGTGAACTTCTTCAAAAGTGATGAACCCAAAGTGTTTTCCCGGGCCGTTTCTCTTGATACGGAGTTCAGATATAACCCCAAACTTAGAGAATACATTCTGAAAATTTAAAATTCACTATTAAACCAAGAGACTGATAGAAATCGAAGTAGTTCTGCATGAAATCTGAGAACTACGGGTACTCTAAACCTTAGATTAACCAAACTAATGCAACAGTCAGCCGGTTTGGATATCAGAAAGTTCAGATAATGCGGAGGTCACTGCAACAACCCTAATTAGACACACTTTAATTGTAAATCGTGATGAAGTAAACATAAATTTGAAATATAAAATGCTGTATTGAATTTTCAAATGAAACATGCGTGACCAGATCTGTGCAATTGGACCTTATCTTTCGGGAATTTTTTTCAAACATTTAAACACCGTTTTTCGGCAGCATCAGAATTATGGTCCTGGAACTTCACGATTTATAGCTCTTCCAATTTTTGAGCTTGGAGGATAAACTTGCGACCAAATTTCTATGTTTTCTTCCTCCATGCATTTGCAAAGAGTTAAGAGAATTTTTTTCTTGAAGGGCTAAGTCCATTTTCACAGATCCTGTCACATACGATAAAAAACAATAAAAGAGGTAACATACATACCTTAAAAAATCTTTTATTTCTCTTTTTTTTCTGACTTCATGAGATACTAGAGTTTTAACAATAGGTTGTCTCTGCCACCGAAAGGAAAGACAATAAATGGGTAAAAAAAATCAATCCTCCTAAAAATTAGTTTAACAGTATGGAGGAGTTCGGGTAATCCAAGGTTTAAAGTAGTACGGAGTTCGGGGAATCCACGGTTTAAAGTACTTAAAATTGGAGGGAGTACTTATAAGCAGTTCAATTAGGTCTCCCCCCCACACTTATTACATCCGCACTTTGGCAACTATGAAGTAACTTTTCAAAAGAAATAATAAAATGAGTGAAGAATCAGGAAACGAAAGGTCAAAGAAAATTTTAAACATTTATGGATTGATAAAACAGACAGCAATTTCTGGTTAGTTCACAGTAATTGGACCTTTGGATGATCAACATCATTATGCTATTAAGGTGATTCGACTGACGCCATTTTTAGTGTCAGAGCGACAAGCGATGTATCGCATTGATTTGTTCCATAATTTCAGCTACTAGTCATTCTTTCCGAATTTTGAGATCGCACTTCTGTTGTCATGAGTCTGAAGAATTTTTGTACCAAATTTGACAAATAAATTTACCGGAATGAAGGCGTGGTTATATTAGAAGAAAAATATCGCATTCGATACTGATATCGAAACTGCACTCGAATACAATATATTTCCTCTAAAAAAACCATGCCTTTATAACGTTGAATTTCTTTGTCAAAATTGGAACAGCAATTCTTTTGTCTCCTGACAACAGAATTAGGATCTCAAAATTTGAGAAAAATGACCATTAGCTAAGAAAAAATGGAACCAATCAATGTGATATATTGCGTGCCGTTTTGACACAAAATATGATGTTAATCGAATTACTTTAAATCTAGGATCTTACTTTGAAGCTTTTGACTCACATAAAGTCTACGATAATGGTACTGCGCAATGCTGAAATTTGACACTCACTCTAATATCGTCGTCCGTTAAGTTGGGTGGGATGCTGCCCATGAAAAGTTGTTGCTTGTCTGAATATTGCGGAGACCCACCGCTGCTCCCAGACTGGCCCCTACGATTGCGATCAGCATCTGGTCCTGGGCTGGTGTAGTTTCCGCCTACTGACACAGATGACATTGCTGTTAAAAACTACTGAGCAAAATATTCAGTGAAACGAATGTTACAGAGGTAAGATTTTCAGAATTCTTGATTTTCTTAATTTCTTGGGAGGAACTACATTTTCACTCAAAACTCAGAACAAAATTATAGATCTATCAATATTTTAGGCAATTCTTTAGTGCTGAGCCAGTGTTAACCACCAAAAAAATCTAAGTGGTCCAGGGGCAAATAGTTCTCTGAATAAAAGAACAAAAAAGTTCTGTTCTGGGGCAAAAGAACTCTAGGTTTTATCAGAGACTCTCTAATCAACTTCTTATTTTTCCTGGAGATTCATTTAACCTCCATGAATCTAAGGAAATCCTGAAATTTCAGGTTCTTGACACCATGGTTAAAAGATGACAGAGAGAGCTAATTTGTTAGAATTGGCTCTAAAAACACTTCATTGGAGAATGAGGAGTAGTAGTAACAAGATTGAGAATTTTAATTTTAGAGGCTTTTTACACTTTACTTTGTTTCAAAGATGTACCCGCAGAAAAACACTGAACTTATAATAGCTTAACAACTTACTCTCTATTGAAGATGTGATATGACTAGTTGGATGAAGATTCTAGATAGTAATGATTCTGTTTTAACATTAATGAAAAACGAGTTTTTATTTCTTTATCATGAAATTAAAATTAAAACCATACGCAACAGAGCTAAATGCAACCAAAAAAATTAAGATGAGAAACTGGCGTATCTTGAAGAGCTTTGAAATTGTGCACTGACCTGTTTCTTCGCTGACTGAGAGTCGCGGTTGACTACGCTCAAAGTTTGAACTGGTGCGGTCGCCAAGGCGAGATCCTCCGAGGCCACCTCGCACTCCGCCTCTTGCACCGCGCGGGGCACCCATGCCACCTCTTTGCGGGCCACTCCCTACTCCTCCTGTGTCATTTCGGGGTGTTGGGAAAACATTTGCAATAGGCTAGAAAAAACCAAAAAAGTTTTTTAGTAATGGTTCGTTTAGGTGAAAATGCTCCAATATCACAAATTCACACCAGCTTTTAACAACAAAGCACACTCAGTCATACTTAGTGTCCAAGTGACTGTTAAAAACTCAACACATACCTACGGACAATTTGTTACTTTGTTCACACAGCACATCCTTTGAGGGCTCTCTATCTTCTTCTATCGATAACATTTTTGCTTCAGTTTAATTTCCCCCAGATAATGCAGTAAAACCTTGGTTTAATGACTTCATGCAGACTGGTGAAAATCGTCCTTAAAAATTGAATTGACGGAAACTGCATTCAAACTTGGAGCTAAAAATGTTATTGAGTCCGGTTTTAGAATTTTTACAGTTCTTCATCAGTTTCCTTGACGCGACGGGAACAAATATATAGATACACACTGATGTGCAAACTCTTCAGTAAAGAGATAATAACTTACTGGTGACAGTGGGGCTTTTGCTGCAGGTGTAACAGGTGCAGGGCTGGAAAATGAGCCTGCGGTGGAGCCAGCTTTAAGGAGATTGGCATAGCTTCTTGGTTTGTTGGATGCTGAAAAGTTAAAATAACAAATTAGTGAAGATATATTTATGATATTTCAAACTGGACACCGCAAAATGAATTATGTTCGTTGAACGTTTACTTGACTTATGAGGTAAGGTCATGTTATAAAAGTGGTGGGTGACAGGCTGCCCTCCACTTCCAGGAAGTACTCAATTCGTGACTTGTTTGGGCAGCCTCTCATTCATCATTTTCCATACGTCACAATAACTGCCAGGACATGATGTCATGCATGAAGTTACTTGTGAATGGACCACTAGACAAGGTACGAATTTAAGCATTCTGATACATGTTTCTTAACCAAAATTTGACGTAAAGCACGATTTGCGCAACGAAAACTAATGAAACAAAATCCAAACGAAGATATTAAAATTTTCATTTCACATTGGTTCCAAGGAATTTGAACTGCCCGCTGACAAGAAACTCAAAGCTCTACGTGAGCCAAATCGCGCACTACAACAGTTTCAACAAACTTCTCAATCTAGTAATGTTCATTTCCCACCGTGTGTTGTTCAAACTATAAAAAATTTGCTACAGCTGAGCCAAAGTGTCAAGATTGAGGTTGCCAGACTTTTATATCGCAGAGACTGTCATGATAATTTTTAGCGCACGATGTGAATCACGCAGAGCATTGAGTTTTCATGAGCGGGTGGTTTGAATTCATGCATAAAGAATCATTAAATATCTTTGGAAGGAGTTGATTTCGGTAATTTTCGTTGTGCGCGTCGTATTTTACGTAAATTTTTAATTAAGAAACATGTATCAGAATGCTGAAATTCGTACCTTGTCTAGTGGCCCATTACATTAGCTGACAAATTCTTTTATTACAGACACAGTTCCTTATTTGGATAGCGGCCGACTTCCCCGAAAAATCTAATTCAGATTCTCCTGACATATTTTGCGTTTGCTACGTCAAAGACCACGTTTCGTTACCATACAAGACAATACTTTTATGATAATACCATAATTTAGGGGTTTGGTTTTCCTTGAAATGCCCTGATCCCAGAAAACCCAGTTCAGCATCGCGATGCCTTTCCTTCCCTAGATGATCTTTCCTTCAATTGCGTGATCCATTTTTCCATCCTGAACCAGCCAAACATCTAGATATCTACTCATACTTATCGCACCCCTGAATTACCATTATATCATATTGTACTACTGATCTTTCTGAATATTTGCACACTAAAGACTCACCAGCATTATCTGTTGATGGTTGGTGAGGTTGGGCAGCAACTGGCGATACTGCCGTTTCTTCTTTGTATTCTTCTTGGGCTGGTGCCGGCTCAGCGAGTTCTTCCTCTTGCTCAGGCTCTTCTGCTGTCTCATGTGCCATCTCCACATTCATTTCTTCTGCCTCACCGCCATAAGCTTCGACACCATGCTGGAAAAGAATAAATACATGATGAAAAAGAGTTGATAATGTTGGGAAAAATCAATACATGATTGAAATCTTCGAGCTTCTGGGGATGATGGTAGGGATACAAAAAGCTATCAGCTGCGTTGCCAGCAGGTTCAGGTGTGCAGAAAATGCTCCACTGACTGACCAGCCAAACTAGGAAGAAATAAGAGAGTACCAGAAAAGGAACAAATAATTTGAAGGCACCTGAAAAAAGGGAAAAAATGTGAAGGTACCTGAAAAGGATATCCCCTCCCCCCTGTAGGGCACCTCTTGAACCCCTCCCCACCCTAAGTGCCTTGCGTAAATTGTGGACGGCCCCTTTCCCAGGCAGAAGTGCAAAGAAATTAATCCCATTGCATTACACTTCAGTCCATTAATTTTCCCTTGGGAAAATCGGCACTGTTATTCTGATGGCTTCTGGCCTCTGCAAGAACCTCTTTAGGTTGTTGTTTCCATCAGTAGAAGGAATCAGGAGTTATTATCACTACGCAAGTCAAAATGTGAAATTTTATCAAAATTAAAAAAAGATTGAATCTCACTTGCATAAAAGATTCTTACGCAAGAAATGTTAAGGTAAAGGATTATTTTATGCGTTTCTTTTTCGGTACGTTTATTCTACAACCTATCATGATCATCTACACAAAATTTCAGTCGCTTGGATGAGCAGGAAACACATAACAGTAAGAATACTGAAACATCCTTTTCACAGCAATCGCGACGAAAAATAACCCTGTTTCTGGGGATGGGTCACCTGCTGGGGAACTTGGTAATGAAAAGGTTAAACTTGAATGTGATGATCTTGCGATATTAAACTTACTGATAGCTGTGTTTGCTGTAACGGGATCTGTTGTTGCTGCACTGGACTAACAGCCGGGGAGCTATGGACGTGGATGAGATCCATGTTATAGTTGGGCACAGCCGACGCCGGCGGAGCTGTCGGCAAGCGAGGCTCCTCGATCATCGGAGTAGCAGATTGTGTAACTGGCCCTCCGTTCATCACCTGACTACCAGCCGAGTAGTACACAGACTGCGGCTGAACTCCGTCATCCTGCAAATCAAAGAGAGAGAGTAAAATTTCTGAATTGGAAAATGCACCAGATTGATATGAAATTTAAGGCTTGAATGCTCAAGTATGATTTTGCTGAGCACAAAACAGATTAAACAAATATTCTAGAAATAGGTTATTTTTGCATCTGATTTGATGTGGTTTAGAAAGGAATTAGGAACACTCTTTTAACAATCCTCATAACCCTTGAAAATTTTGTGCAGCTTGGATGGAGAGGAAAAATTGGACTGCATTTTGCAATTTGGAACTATAAATTCTGGCCTGGCTTAAAAACAACGTATGTGCCATTAGTTTCCCTGTGCACATAAGTGTTTTTTCAGATGAGCCAGAATTTATAGTTCCAAATTGCAAAATGCAGTCCAATTATCAGAAAGCTTTTATTTTTTATTGCTAAGGCCTTGTCTCCACGGGACGTTTTCATGGGATTTGTCTCAAGTTCGAATCGCAGGAATGAAACTTCTGGGATTCTTCCCAATTACCGTCTCCACGGGACGAGGCTCATACAGTCCTGGGACTAGTTTGCGCGGGAAGATAAATTAGATAAAATCGAATATTTAACTGGGATTAAAATAATAATAGCACTCAATTGACAATTAGACACATTATTTGACCTGAACAAACATGAACAATGGAGTAATCAACAAAATATCGCACAATTCGTTTTCACTTTTTCTTCCTCTCTCAGTGGGTCCCAGGGGTACAAGGACCATACTTGGTACTGGGAAAAATATTGATTAACTCAATATTTTTCCCAACTTTGTAAGTGGGATTTTTCCCTGGGACAAATCCCGTGAAACGGCCTGTGGAGACAAGGCCTAAGCATCAGAGAATAATAAAAGGTACAAAATAAAGAAAAACGGAAATTAAAAAACTCAAACTCACAAAAATTAAATTAAAACCACTGATGCATTTTGGGGCTCCCCAGCCCCTCCTTCAAGGGTAAATTTCGACTGCTCAACGAAGAGTGTGAATTCAGCCCCGAAATGCATAGGCGGTTTTAACTTAATTTATGTGATCTGAGTTTTTTTCATTTCTAGTTTCCTTTATTTCATTTATTAGCAGACAGTTTGTTACTTCAGTTTCCCATTTGCTTCATTTAGTCTTTCTTTACTTTCGGTTTTGTAAATATAAGGTACATTTACTAAAAAAATAATTTGTAATCATTGAGCATCCACAACACCTTAGTTAAACCTTTTAGACAAAAAAAAAAAAAAATGAAATGATTGTGTAGTTAAACAAAAATGTCCTTGAATGTTGGAAAACTTTTAAAATTTAAGAACTGTGCAAATAACCTAATCTCTCCTAACCAGTTCAGCTGATATTTAACAACTTACAGGTTGCATTTCAGGAACAGGCTGGTTTTCTGCCTCCATTTCTTCCTCTGCTTCTGAGCGACCAGAGTCCCCCTCTCCCTCCTCATCGCTCATCAACATATCCTGAAAGGAAAAAAGAAAAATTTTCATTATAGAGAGTATAGACAAAAATGAAGAGAGAAATATTATTACGATTGAAGAGAAAGGCTTACTGATTTGAAGCATTAGAAAGTTTCATGAGTTCTCTACTTCACTCAGGCTTTTGCTTGAAATTGCACGATTTAATACATTCTAAAAAGGAAAAATGCTTCAATTTATGAGACAGTAAATAAAAGTACTTAATTTTCAGCAGTGATGAAATTACAAAATGCCCAAGTTGGCAGCACAACATTGCAGATTTCACTTAACATTCGATATTCTTCAATGTTCATTATTGCTGCACAAAATTTCATGAAACTTTTCTCTGCCCTGTAAGGAGTATTTTCTGTATATTTTGTAAGAAAATGTCTAGAAGTGCGATCTTAAAAAAAACTGAGGAAGAAGGAAATTGTCATATACCTCAATGAAGATAAAGGGTTTTGCAGTTTCACCAGAGTTGTGGAATCATTGTTAAATAACAACAAAAAGCATTTCTTTTACTTCCGCACAGAAAAGGAAACAAGGAATTAACTACGATGAAGAGCTCCAGCAACATTAATCTCTAACTAAATCTCTTCTTTTTCTTTCTTCCTATTTCCCTAATGGAGTTGGCGTTGGCTGATGTTTTGCTTTAAGGTGGAACTTACTCCTGGAATGTCTGGTGTCAATTCGTATTGGTCAACTCAACTATTACTTTTGAGTCAAACCTAAGGACCCCGCACACCTCTTATGGGAAGCTGCACCACGACCAATTGCCTTCTGACTTATGTATTTCGATTCTCCTCAAAAAGCTGATCTAAAGTTATAATTGCGCCAACTTTCTACGATGCACCGTTTTCACAAAAAATCAAAGTAAAGATTCAATTATTCGGCAAATATGAATAAAAAAGAACAAAGCATTTGAGGACAGGCCCGATGTAAATAAGGAAAAAACGTAGCGTGTAGGAAAAAAAATCGGTCGTGGTGCAGCTTCCCATAAGAGGTGTGCGGGGTCCTTTGTCAAGTTTTCTGCAAGATAAATCGTATATTGCGTCGACTTCAAGGGCAAAGAATGATCCTTTCATGAAATGAAAAAATTGAATCATGAGTCAATTTATGACGAGTGAGGTCTCCAGTTGAATGAAATATACTGGAGAGGTAGCAGCAGAATTTACAGCTGAACATGTTCTTTTCTGAGTTCGTCTGTGCACTAGGTTCCACGTGTTATTCAAAGTTAAAAAAACTTTTCTTATCTAATAGGCTGACATAAAATTAGATTGCTTCTCTAAGACTATGGAAATTAATTTGATATTGAGGATCAAAATGACCTTCATCTTGGGGAGAGACGAGAGAAAGATAAAGTGCAATACCTGATAACGGAAGATGTCATTATGGACGTAGTACTTCTTCGGAGACTGAGCAGCAAGCACGAAGGTCTGGGTGAAACGACGCATTGGCTGACCATTGTTGGACAATTCGCCAGTGACCTGAACAACAACGCCGTTGCCAAGAGTGGCCTGCGAGTCTACTTGACTGATCTTAGCATGGCAGTCCTGGAAGTTCAGCTGCTGGATGCGTTGGTGAATCTGCCGCTGGCCAATAACCGGTTTCGTCTCTCGGTTCCCGTTCAACATCTCCATCCCTCCGTGGACGAAAGATGATTGATTGTTGTAGAACCTAAAATTTGGAGTTAATATTTAGTAACCTTAATGGAGACACACTGAGTAAGCCATTAATTACTTCCTGCTACACTCTGAACAGTGTAAATCATCTGCCTCCGGTGAAAGGATAATTTAAGTACTTGCAAGAGCTTCCAATAAATATTTAAAGACATAATAATTAATTACACTATCATGAGAATCCAAATTATTTAGATGACTGATTTGGTTTGTATTTTATTTTACAATTATAGTACATAAGAAGCTTAATTAAGCTTATGGTAAAAGCCAGATGTGTAGTTGAACAGGAAAACTAAATTGTTACAAATTGTAAATCGAAATTCAGATAAAAACATATAGTAGTTTATAGTTTCTCCATAAAATCATCAGAAACAGTAATATTTCATGACTTCTCAGGTTTCATTAACTTTTACAAGGAACTCACTTAGGTTGTAGAATGCAGAATTTTTTAGAAATGCTCCGGGATGATCGTAAAAACTACACTGCAGACAGAAAAAATTGCCTACCTATGAAGATGCGTAGGAGCTTCATTGAGGAGGGTGTAGTACTGACGGACAAATTCGCGACCCACACATTGGGGAGATGGCTGAGCTTCCATTACCATAGCTGTCCTTGCTGCTGCTGCTTCAACTCAGATGTTACTCCGTCTTACTTCAATAAATGCTAAACAAGCATGGAAATTCAGCTATGTGTCTGGAAAAAAAAACAAAAAAACTATTGTTTAGAACTAGCACTAATTAATATGCATATGGAAAATCACCTGTGCTGAGTTAGTATGTGTGACTACTTAAGTTGTAAAAATGTTTTTCTTAAAATCAACCCAAAATTTCAAGTATATCAAACAGTGTTCTGCCTTCCCTGGGCGCCATGCGCCAAATAATCCGGCCTTGACCCCTAAATGATGGCCTTGGTAGTGGCCCGGCCCGGGGGAGCTGGGCCATCACCTGGGCGCCTGCAAAATTTGACATATCGAACTCGCAATCGGGAAGAAGCAGTAGCAATGAAGCGCTCTCTATACGCACCGTTCACAGAGCAGCGCAGCCCGAGCTTTTCATTCGCCATGGCTCAAGTGCAAAAATTTAATTTGGCTCCTAAAAAATAGTAGATGGCTCCTAAAAATTGGGCTTTCCAGCCAAGGTGGCTCCTAAAATTTTAGGAGGAAGGCAGAACACTGATATTGACATTACAGAAAACTTCAAGAAATGTCTAAAACAGGGGTGCAGAAAGTGCTCGATCGGTCGATTGCATGCCGATCGAGGAGCAAATGTGAAGGCACCTCAAAAGGGGTAAAAAATGTGAGGAAGGGGGGGGGAGAGGTAATGTGAAGGCAGAAGGCATAAACTAGCTGAACACATAGCTTTTTGAAAAGGAAACTGGTAGAGCTGAAGAGATTCTGAAGTCTCCTAACAACTGACACAAATTTTGACTCCTTGCACAGATTAGCATATAAGACCTTTCAAAATTCAGACTTCAAGGGGGTTTCAGAACAATAATCGGTTTGCAAAAAAATTACATTCCAATTAGTCTTTGATCCTTGGACCTACAGTGCATGTTGTTGAAACTACTTCTGTACTAAATACACAGATGCACTTAGATATGATGAAATTAGGAAAACATACACTGTCTAAATGAGGAAGAGTGCACTTAATAAATGGAATAGTGAGTGATCAGTTTGGCAAGGGCAAAAAAATTTGATGGCATGTGAAATAAATTGAATAATAACAAGTTTCACAAAATTGAGATGAGTCAGGATACTTTCGATAGAATGGTCAGTCAGAGGGAGAGCCAATTCCTACAAATCATTCCTGGCCCACATGAAAAATCGTGTGAGTGTGTGTTGGTAAATGCTATGGAGAGAAGCAGCCAGGCTCATGATTCCCCTAACCCCCTTGCCTGTGTGTACGTTTAGCGGGGTACATCTGGCATCAGCCTAGTTTCCTATATTGGCATACGTTTAATAATTTTTCCATTCGTTTAAAATATGATTCTGTCAAACAAAGTAGTTTCATTTAATCAAACTTGTCTAGAAATTCAATTGAAAGTTCCATGCCCGGAGCACATCCACTTCTCAAATGAAAAAACAAATTTTTCTCAGTCCTCCCTTGGCAATCCCATGTATCCTCCACAGCTTTGACCAGCAGCCTGAATGTTGAGATTTTGTGTTTGTTAGTTGGACATAGATGACAAAGCATGATTGGTCGGCTATGTCTTCTCGCTGATTGGTCGGTTGGAATGAACAACAAACTAAAGGCACCTCTTGACTATCCGACAGTATGTTGTCCATTCCACCCAACAAAGCACGGAAAAGCAACGATAAGACCTAATCGACCAATCACACTTCGCCATTTGACCTATGTCATACACTTCCACCCGACTAACACAAAATTTTAACAATCAGGCTGCGGATAACCATGAACAGTGGCCAGGATTGGTCAGTTGGTAGAGCCCACACCAGATAATTCCACTTTTTCAGCATGAGACAGAAAGCACTGAACAACAAGACAAGAGTAAAGACAACTAATGTTCTTCCTAACTTCAATAGAATGTAGACTTACTTAGTTTAAACTCTAAAATCCTAAGATATGCAGATATAAACAGAATTGCATTGAGGAAGAAACTCGACTGTCAGTATAGATTGGAATGATAACAGGACATGGTACTTAGCATTAAGAGTCCCAAACTCACTCGACTCTTCGAATCAGTACATGCATTCAGCTGATTTTTTTTTATGAGTTCCCTCCATAATTAGCTCCAACAAATGATTCAATGGACAATGAGCGAGCGCTAGGCTATGTGATGGGATGTGTGATTGTGGAGGGGTTTGCCATGGATTTAACAGTACAGAAATAACTGTTGAACCATGAAATACTTTGGTGCAGTACCTTGCAAGAGTGAGGCAAGAATGATATGAAATTAAATGTCAGTAGGATGAAGTTCATGATTGTCAGGTGAACTTGGCAAAGGCATGTCTGCGGAGGAATGATACTGCGTAATGCTGGGAGGCCAACAGTTTAGTATGAGCTCATGAGCAACAACCTACTGAGCTCATGATACACCCTATTAGAGTTGAAATTTGATCAAACTATTGCTGCATTCAGGGAGTAAAAAGAATACAAATCTGCTTACTCTGACAAAACTGAGTGACAACCTAATTTCGAGAAAAGACACACAATGTCTGAGCAAGGGTCGCAAGGTTTAGTCAGCATCTTCATCAAAAGAGGTACTAGGACTTACTTGTTGAGGAATTCTACTACAGAAATATGAAATTGAAAGGGATAATATTCGATTTCAAGAGAAACTTTAACCTTGATTCTCACAATAACAATAGGCCTTCATCAACCGAGTGATTACACAGAAGGCATGGGTTGCACTCATTAGCTTAGGGGCAAGGGAAAACAACAAGATTTGTATCACTTGAACGTAAAAGATTCACTAAATATTTTCGACACTCACAATAAACAAAAGTTATCCATAAGCTTGTTTAAATACAAATGCATAAAAATGCGATGGATTAGCCTAAAAAAGCTTATGGTCATTAAACTTAATCGGAAGAGTTTATTCGGTAAAGTTTACCTTCAGAACTATGATGAATAGATACAGTTCACTGGAAATGCAGTTTGCGGATAAAAGTAATGAAATATTCGCGATAAATTCTTGAAAAAGTGAGAAAACCGCACTATGAGGTACTTACTTTCATCGGCACATGCACTACCTTCGACTATCTCAGAATTTGTGACTGCGCTAAGGGGTGCGCAAAAGACTGAAGTACACAGGCACCAATGGAAACTGTGCTGAATTGACTCATGTGACCCCCATTTTATTGTTTTTTTTTTCTTATTTCTGTTTTAATTCGCATTGCTGCCACAATAAGTTGGAAGCTTCTAGTGGGCTTCGAATAAAAAAAATCCGTCTTGAATTCGTATTAAAAGGCAGTGTTCGGTGAGTAAAATGAAAAATAAAGGAAGATGGTCTGTTGGAAAAAATCGATCGCCCGAACACGTGCGATGGACCCACTTTTCGCGGTAAAAAGGCGGGCTGTGTATTGTCCGAGCACAAATACAAAATCGCGCTCTTTTGACAAGTTGTTCAAGAAGATGCGAGTTGCCAACTTAGTAAAAAAAAGCACTTACATCGCCCGTGATGATTATATTGTATTGTAATCAAGCGTGGCATTTGAAATGAAGTTTGTATTTTGAATGCTCTATGCTATCTGAAAACTGAGAAGACCACAAAGTTTTTATCTGTTGTCCATTTTTTCGGTTTTCATATTCTAGATAGGTATGATAGATGTAGCGTTCAAGACTGCGCACATCCCTCCGATACCCTCCTTCCAAGCGAAGAGTCCACCCTGTTGAGCCGTTAGCTTAAAAACTAGCGTTCATGTCTTCTCTAAGAATTTTTTTAACTTTCAGGAACTTTCATTAGTCTTAGTTAAAACCAAAATCATAAAGATTTTTCTAAATTATTGAATGAAACTTCATCAAAAATACCTGCCCACAGAAAATGGCTTCTGAAATTTCTCCTACCTTATTATACCTTAGTTGAAGTATATCGATGGCTGAGTGGGGGAAATGGGTAGCTCGATTTTAACGTTTAAAATTGCCAATAGTGTCTTATTTTCTACAGGGAAAACTATTCAATATATGCATTTGAGCAGTTACATTGTTGATATGTTTCCTTGATGCTAATATGTGCGATTTTTTTAGAATGAGAGAAGAAAATTCACAGAAACTTTCAGAAGAAACTGTTGGTTAGCTACCCTTTAAAAAAAGAACGTTAGAAGAGACTTGCAAAATTGTAATCTGAGATATGCATTATTTTACTTTACTCATCATAGAGAGGGACCGTCAGTATTGCGATGCTTCGAAGCGTCCGCGATCTTTTGAACTTTCCACCTGCTAACTATGCTGAATAAATGCAATGATATTATGTTACATTGGTGAGGAAATCATCGTAATTATCTGCGACCGAATAAATGAAATAAAAAATTTAGAAAAAGAAACCTGAAATGATGCTTCATTTTAAAAGTTCATGGAAATTTCAATGCATCACAATAACAACACAGCCCAACTAACGTTTTGTGCACTAACGAAGGCATTCACCTTAGTGTACTGACATATTCAGCAAAATTTTCTAAGATCTTTCTTCCACTTCTCTCAGTTTTGAGTTTCCTATCCCCTTTTGCCTCTTGCAGGAAATATCATGCGTTTCTCTCTTATAATAAAAAGTATTTTCATCCTTGTAAATTATTGCTGGTTAGATTCTCTATTACAATTAAGTACAACACTTATTTGTACAAGATATACAACACTGAGGTAGGTACATACATAGAATTAAACTGTGACGACTAAAAGGTGTATTTATTTATTTATTTATTCAAGTAAAAAACTGACCAGAGCTAAAATAACGTCATTACTGACAAAAACACTTTTCAAACGATGTTAAAGATTTTAACACAAAAATGTATTCTAGCAAGCACATTCTTGTTACTATCTTCCCAGCTTACAATTTTTTATTCAATATAATGATATCATAAGTGCATTAGGGAATCAGATTTTGCATTAAAGTCATGGGAATCCTAGTATTATTCCAATTTCAATTTAGACAGGGTCACCAGCAAAACAAATTTGAAATTTTTAAAGATCATACCTTTCTCTGATCTCTGAATCATTTTCCGCCTTAGGGGTTTTTTGATCCAATGCATGGACATGTGATGGATCAGGTTATCTGCGGTTCAGCTTAAAGTTAGAATTACACATAACCGCACGACAACCACCTCACTGGAATGCATAGAACCAGCTGGACTGGGAAAAAAAGTAACATGGTTTATCGCAATACTCAGCGGTACAGATAAAAAAGCCCTCTTTCCTTTTGCTGTTTCAAACACAGAACTGGAGATGAAAAATCCTGGTAATACATTACATTTCAACAATTACTTGAATTTACTGATCATTACAAAACTATCTACAGCAAAAATAACTACAATTCCTGACATGACAATCTTTTGAAACATTCACAATGTTATTGAATCTTTCGAAATTTTCAAACATTTCCATATCCTTGATATGATATATGACAGTTGCAAGACACATGACAGATTTTAACAGTTGCTGACAACTCTGTTTAAGAAAAGGTTGTGAATAAGCTGAGTAGAGACTTGAGGGAGAAAAAAATATCAGACATGATCTCAGATGATGAGCCAGTTGCTGCAATATGGCACTTTATCCAGCTGTGCGCGGTTTCAGCTCGTCAAAACAAGACCGCAAGAAAATGTAGTTTTTCTTTAAAGGATTATAAAAGTCACGGCCCTGGAAAAAAAACGAAACAAGAAATTAGAAATTTTGGACTAGAAATACAGAGAATGACAGGAAAACTATACAAAGGAGGCAATGGATGAATGGCTGTCTGTTGTCTCCTGTTCTCTTGAACTTGAGAGGGAACTTGTTACTGAAAATAAAAAATAAAATTGTTTAAATATCCAGAAGTACGATTCAGCTGTCAGTTACTAATAGAGTTCTTTCAAAAACCTAACACCAAGCTAAACTTGACCTTTAGACAGTTAGAAATTGAGCGTCAGGAACTCAGGATACATGTTTCTTTATCAATACTTTGTTCATGACATCGGGACACCTTTTAATTTTCCAAATGAAATTCATACCAAGGTGAAAAAGAAAGATCAGATGCTATAGGAGTTTGACACACACCACAATAGTTTTGGCAGGTTTCTCCATCCAGCTGGGTTCTTTTCCCGCCCTGCATTTTTCAAAGAGTAAACAACAAGCAACAGCTGAGTTGAAGCACCAATATTGAGAATTCCATAAATTCAAACAGCAGAGATTAGTACTGTATACTGTGCAATTTAGCTCAGGGATTTTCTCTTGCGGTCGATTCCTGGTGCTTGTATTAGATAAGTTGACACGTGTTTTACATGTTGATGGGTCAGTTGTGCTGATCACAGAATCAGGTTTTGATGCTTGATTCTTGTAGATTAGTTAAAAATAATTAGATCCCTCTAAACCGCAACTTTTAATTTTCAATATTAAATGAGATATCGCCCTTTGAAAAGTCGGGTTTTTAATGTCATACACTGCAGTAGTGACACCTTTGGTTTCTTCCACCTTGCTTTCATCCAAGTTTAACATTAAACAACCAGTGCCTGATGCAGTAACCAAACATCGACTGATGAAAGCAAGGTGGAAGAAACCAAGGGTGTCACTACCGCAGTGTATGACATAAAAAACCCGACTTTTCAAAGGGGGATATCTTGGTTAATATTGAACGTAGAAAGTAGTGGTTTGGACAGATCTTATTATTATTTTTGGCTAATCTACAAGAATCAAACGTCAAAACACAATTTTGTGACCAGTGCAAGTAACCCATTGCAGGGACCATCATTAACTGTTGTCTGATATCAACCAAAGATTGATCAAGGGCAGCAACATTGCAGATACATAAAAAAGTTCACTTCGCATAACAGTCGAAAGTAGTCAGTGTTGTCTGGCACTAGCTGTGCTTTTGCAGAATTCTTAACAAAAAAATATAGAAACCAGTACATACTTTAGCCCAGTCATACGAGACAGCATATGCAAATATTTGACCATTGTGATTAAATGCACAGCATGTAATTGATTGCTCCATGGTATCTGACGACTTGAGTTTTGTTCTTGCGTCTTTGTCCCAAAAACTAAATGTCCCATCTGACCCAACTGTTGCCAGAGTTCCGTGGACCGGATGGAATGCTACATCATTGACCTGTTACAAAAATAAGTACATGCAATGATGATTTTTTATTCAAAATTTAAAAGTAATACTTATTTGAACCCCTGTTTTTAATGGTTTACTAACATTTGATTGAAGTAATCTTCAATGGATATATGTTGCCTGATATCAGTGCTCTAACTTCATAAGGAGCCAAAAGAATGTAAGAATCAACCCAAAAAAAAAGAGTGCTGTCTTATAGCTCCTAAATATTAGGCTTACTGGCATAAAGTTCTAAAATTTGGGGATCAAGTTACAGCTTGTTTGCAAAATTAGATGACTCCTCAGTAGTATAATATTGAAGATGAAATTACAAAACCTCTATTAAAAAAATTCTAAGTTTCTATTACTTCTTTATTTTTTTAGGACAGTATTGCTACATTTTGAATGAAATTTTAAAAATATTGTGGAAAAGGCAATGAAAAATTACACAAAATTTGGCAGTAACGATAAATCAGCCATTCTTTGAAGAGGAAACTCCTACAGGACATCTGCAGCATCGTTAATCAAGCTTTGCAGTTTTGTTATCGATGAGCAAGCATATTCATAATTAGAAAGTCTCATTTCTTAAAAAAATCTTGGGTAAAAACGTATAATCTGCAGATAAGGTGATTGTTCGAAATCACTATGGTACAGTAAATCAACAGTGCAAACAACAAATTTGAACCTTAAAAACGTGAATGTGTTCCATGTTAAAACAGACCTTACAAGGTAAACTAACTTATTAATTTCAGATGAAGAAACTAAATGTAATGAAGGCAGTTCTGTGGTGTAGTTATTGAGACTGTTAGGGCAATGAAATTACATACTACACTTTATCATCTTGGCAAAAAAAAACATTATCGATAGTAGCACAACACACTGGCAGAAATCATATAACTTACCGCATAAATATCCTGAAAACCACCTGTTGCTCCATTTGATCTGTGACATTTAAAAGTGAAATTTTCCTTCGGATTCTGGGGGTTAACATACTGAATAGCGACACGACCTTCTACACTACCCAAAGCAAAACCTGAAAAAAAGGACAAACACATAATAAAAGTTAGTAACACTATTTAAAAACTGGGATCAGATACCCTACTATTAGAATAATTTTAATTAAAGAAGTAAAAAAAAATCTTCAAACTTAAAAAATTTGGCGATAGTGTAAACTAACTAGAGGAATTGGCTCTATAATTGATGCTCCACAATTTTCCAAATTTTAAAATAATCAGATATTTATGTATCGCTGTCAAATATGAATTTTTAAGTAACATATACATTTATTGATGTTCAAAAAATTGAGTAAACATATAATTATTTAAAAGCCGAAGTGGATTATGGGGGACTTTATACAGGACTGTTGTCACAGGGTTAGCAATCCTGAAGACTCCAGCTGGTGGCCCCTGCCTTAAAGCGGGTAGTGGAGATGTCATTGGCCTCTCAGCGTATGAACCAACCGCTAAAAAGGCAGACAAGGCTCTGAGCTGAAGTGAAAGCAACCTGTCGAGGAGAGGCAACTCTGAAATCAAATCCTAGTCCTCCAAGTTGGGGGTTGAGTCATCGGGCTAACTATGTGGGACTTGTAAAAGGTTTTACTGCCAAAAGACCTAATGCATCGATAAGCCTCAGTACCACTGGAAATTGGATTACAATTATATGAAATTAATAGAGTAGATGGATTAAAAAGTAAATAAGAATGTAATTATTCAATTAAATGTGAAATAAACATGTAAAAATCGCCTGTCATTCTTAAATAAGTTGAGACAAGTTGTAACAAAGTAAAGTTACTGAAAAGTAATTTTACTCAGACATGTAAAATGTTAAGGCTTATTGAAAACACTTAAGATCAGCTTTCACTGAGGGAGGTACGTCAAATGATGTGGGATGAAGATTTCAACTTACATTTGAGAGAGTTCTAGCTATGTTAGATTTCTGGTATATACAGTGTGTGCATACGTATATTCATTTGAGGGGTTTCAATCACTCCAAAATTTCAAACTAAATATCCTAAGGATTGGACTTTTCAAATAGGTGATCAATAGTATGTAATGGAATCAAGAGGTACGAATTAAAAACCAACATCTTCATATCATATAATATAATATACTCTTCAACGTTTTTACTGTGCACTTTGACTGCTAAGCCAAGTTCACAGGCACCATGATCATCGTTGGGAATTTAGCAGCAGTTGCCTAGCAGAAGCTATATGCGCTTCCTGCAGGTATTAAAGCAAAAGTACGAATTCTCCTTCATACTTGAAGGAATGGTCTATTGGTAGGTAGTTTTGTACTTTAAGGCCTTGTCCATACAAGAGTGGTTCGCGGAACTTGTCCCCAGAACAAGTTTTAGCTGAGCTAAAAACTTATTCCTCCAAAACTCAGAACTTCCCCAGTACTCCGAGCTTCTACAGATGTTTCTTTTGATGTGAATTTGTTTGTTCTTGTTTTTTACGTCCTTTACATGTCTTGACATTTATTTTTGTTACTTTGGCGGCCATAATAATCTATTATTTTGCAATGATTGTAGGTATAGTTTTATTGAAGTTCTGGTTCCAGTTTGGGCAAACTCGTGTGGACAGCATGCCTCGTTTTATGGAACAAGTTCTGGGAACTGAGAAGTTCGTCGAATAAGTTCCTCGAACCACCCTCGTGTGGACAGGGCCTAACTGTGAAAATTGAAGAAAAATTTGCCCGTGTATTTTTCTGTTTTTCTCTACTGTGCGCAATATCCATGTTAGTGAAGTTGGGTTTGATCTCCTTCATTTTTAGTATTAATCTTTTGAAACAGATTCCATACACATAATGCATTCTTCATACTCCCTGCAACTCTTACTGTCACTTTTAATAGGACCAAATTTATCGGAGACACCAAGTCGCATTTTGGGAAAAAAACAAAAAATGAGTTAGGAACATGAGTTGGTTTTGAATTCATCTGGCTGTAAATTTGATCCTGTCGAAAATTCAAAGTCCAGAGAAAATACAACATGAAAAAAGTTGTTAAATTTTGTCGTTACCGTCGTTAACAACGTTTTTTTAGTTATACGGAGGAATAATTGAACCTTGAACCTCCTTCTCTCCGTTCAAACTTGATGCAACTAGCTGCCTTTCTGTTAAATCCGTTCAATTGAGAATAAATAGAAATGGCAGAGAGAGGACACAACCAAAAAAATTGACTGAGAAAAGCAAGACTCTTACCCTTCTATGAGGAGATAATTTAGGAAAACAAAAACATTTCAAGTACACTTGAGAGAACTTACCAGTAGGCTGTTTTTTCTTATCCTTGAAAATTGCTAGACATCGGTGCTGGTGCTTCAGAGGAGAGTCGACTCTTTTGAATTCTTGAGGTGTGCCTTCCAACTGGTAGATAATGAGACCACGCGCTGCAGTGCTTACTACAGCCATGGGATAGTCCTGTAAGAAGAAGGCAAGATGGGCTTTCAGAAATCTGTCAGTTTCAAACTTTCGAGTTCTCAACATAAAATGAAAATCACATTCTTAGTTTATTGGTAACAATATCGTCATCTTTCGGCCCAAGTATCACAAGTTCCATTTGCACTTCCACGCTATGTTGCAGGACAACTCAATATTGTGTTATTTTTTTTCTTTAAAAATTTTGCACATACTCTTATGAAAATTTCAGGGAATGATTTTGATGACAAAAGAAATATTACGGGAAATTTTCCAGTGATTCTGTTTACTAGTTTTTGAGTTAAAAATTGGACAAGTTTAAGAGATTTGGCAACGGTACCTGAGCACAAATGGATCTTGTGATGCTTAGGCTGTCATAAAATGATAGATCACAGAATATTTTTGGGTACATAATAATTTTAAATCAGCAAATTGAATGATACACATACCGTGACGCCTTTTGCTTCCATCAACGCGGAACTCCAATAAAAATCATGCTACTAATCTGCATTGTACTTCAAAACAAGACTTAGATGGACAAAAGCTCTCATAACAGAAAAAACATTTTTCATTTATGCAAATAACCCAACATAAACCCACTGAATCAATTTTGCAAAATTGTCGAGAATTTTGACAAACTGCCGATAATACAGTATTTCTAGAAAAGATTCTTGATAGGGTTCCTCCTGGGAGAAGGCTCAGAGAGCGCCTAATGAGAGGTTGGAGGGATGGGATTGAAGCAGAAATGTTTGGATGCTCGATGCCTGAAGGGTTGTAATTCGACAGAAGGCAGTGGAAGTTAGGTGTCGTAGAGAGTCATGGAGTGCAATAAAGCGACTTATAAGGCCTTGTCTCCACGGGACGATTTCATGGGATTTGTCCCAAGTTCGAATCGCAGGAATAAAAATTCTGGGATTTTTCCCAGTTACTGTCTGCACGGGACAGGGCTCATACAGTCCTGCAACTAGTTTGCGTGGGAAGATAAAGTAGTTAAAATCGAGTATTTAACCCGGATTATAATAATAAATGCACTCAATTGACAATTAGACACATTATTTTAACTAAACAAACATTAACAATGTAGTAATGAATAAAATATCGCACAATTCGTTTTCACTTCTTCTTCCTCTCTCAGTGGGTCCCAGGGGTACAAGGACCATACTTGATACTGGGAAAAATATTGATTAACTCAATATTTTTCCCAACTTCGTAAGTGGGATTTTTCCCTGGGACAAATCTCGTGAAACGGCTCATGGAGACAAGGCCTCCGTATTGTGAGTATGTTCTAGAAAAGAGCTTTTACAGGCAATGTTCTTGTGCTTGTTGCAAACATGCAGCATTTGTATGTATCTCGGATTTAGTAGAATGTGAGAAGATGGATGCCAGGACAGCAAGCAATAGTGTTCTAAAGAAAAAAACTGGTTACTCACAACATCTGCACAATAGCATCTTTCCGGTAGATTCAGAGTAAGCATAGGGGTGGCACTCCTTGTGTCCCAAAACTTGAGAGTCTTGTCCCAAGACCCAGTCATGAGACAACTGTAATTTGATCCTTTGACCCAGTGACATGTTTTGACAGGAGCATCGTGAGCTGCAACTTGGATAGACTGGTTGCTCGCCAAATCCCAACATTTGACCATCTTATCACAGGCGGCCATGAAAACTTTGGTACCATCATCGTGCCAACATACATCCAAGACTGGCCCTTGCATGGACTGCATTGATTTTGGGACTGTCTTCCCAGACTGTTCAATTTCCCAGCACCGCACCTTCAAGAGATCAAACTTGTGAGTGCTTCACTAATTTTTACAATCTTGTGAATGAAGTCTTTTATGACTTATTAAAATCGAATAAACTATCCGTGATAAAATATAAGGGTATTCCTGAGCAGAATTGGTTACCTTTCTATCAAAATATTTGCAAAGAGAAAAATAATCTTTCTGCAAGATATTTTTTTGCTGCCTCCTGCTAACTGAGAAAAAGTCATCGTTGTGATAGGTAACACAACAGGTTTGCTGTTGAATAAAAAAAATAAGTACACATTCATCACCTGAGTTTGGAGGTTATTCTATTAATTTATGTTTCAATACTGAATGAATAAAAAAAAGAATTATTTCAGGTGTTTACGAATTCAATTACACTCATCCTGATTTGATCCATAAAATTTTGTGTTGTCGCCCTGAGGTAGGAGGGTGATTAATTAGTGCTAGTGTTGCAACTTCAACGAGATCCTGGTATAAAGGCAGACTGGACACCAAGCTTTGATCACTTAACGCAAGGGAGGTTAACCATACTAGCACTTAAAAATTATTGCAGCCCTGGTACCTACAGCATTTCTGCTCCCTGCAAAAATCCAAGTGCTATGATGGCTGTATTAGAAGCCTCTATGGCTCTCAAAACTTGTACATTTCTCCTAATATCTTGGTTCGAAGCTCGCATAAAATTACAGTTACTTACGTTGTTATCCCAGCTACCAGCAATCAAAAAATTCTGGGGGATGGACGGGGGGCTGAATTGTAAACAAGTAACAGAGTCATCGGGAGGGGGAGTGACTTCAAAATCCTTCATCGGATTGGTTGATGTCGATGCAACCGGGGTTGCACCAAACGATGAGCCGCCGCTCAAACCCTGGGAAAACATTTTTGCCTGAGATCAGAGCTGTAACAGATAATTGAAGAGTCAGTTTTTTAATCGTCCTGCATTTATTGGTAATTTTTAAGAACTGGAGATGAATTGTCTCCACCTAGGGTGAATAATAATCCTGGGAAAGTTCTCCTGTCAATCGGTTAAGAGCAATGGGCAGTCGATGGAGTTTCCCATAGAAGTTCTGAAAAAAACAATAATGAAGATCAACCATGAAGAATTACTCACTGAAGAAGCAAAATTAAGCCTGTTGCCTTGGTAGTTAAAAGGTCAGATTCCAACTAATCAAACTTGCTCCTACAACCAGATGAGTACAATAAATAACTTCTGCGATTCATAAAATGCAATAATATTTTTTTTGATTAAATCTTTCTGCAATCAAGCTTATTCATTCCATTGGGGCAAAAAAATGTTAACAGTATTGTAACACGCGACATCTCAAACACAAGTGCAATTCCTCTATAGTTACTTATGTAAAAATCTTGCACTGAAAATGGGAGCTATCAGCCATTGCTCAACAGGGTTGTCGATACTTAATCGATACTTCCAAAATATCGATACTTCAGATCGATACTCATCGATACTTGGCATCGACACACAATAATATCAATACCATGTGGTATCGATCCTCAGTCGGCCCCAATATCAATGATATCGATACTTAAACCGATTTGACCATGAAGAGGGCCTCCTTTTTTTTAATACAACTTCTCTTTCTTCTGTTCCACCTTCACCATGCACTGTGACAAACGACGGAGTAATCAGGTTTCTCAAGATGATTACTTTCGTTAAAAATATTAAAAGCTCGGTTTGATTACAGTGGTAAAGGGCTCATAATAGTTGACTCAGCACGCGAATATGGGCGGTTTCGAGAGTCGTAAATCTGGCGGAATTTAATGGCTGAAAGAAATTCGCACACTTCAAATTACGGCATAATTTAGAAAAGGTATCGTTGGTATCGATACCTCAAAAGTATCAATACTTCAGCTCGTTGCTCCATACCGGTATCAATGCTTAGAGTTGATACCAGTATCGATACTTCCCCGAATATCGACATCCCTACTCGACAGCTATTAGAGCAGGAAAAAGAGTCCTTTTCATCAAAATTTGTACCAACTTAAATCAAATAGTTCAGATTAACTCATAAAAGCTGCGCCCTGATTCTCTTCAATTACCAAAAATTGTGCATTTTCTGAGGGTTTCAGTGAGCCATTTATAGACTCATCAATGACTCCAACAAGTGAGAGTTGGAAATGGAAATCATGGGTGCATTGTTGTGCCCTAAAATTTGCAAAACTCACAGGATATTCAGCTGTCGGTGAGAATAGGGAACACAACAGTCACTCAAAAAAAGCGTATTTTGGTTGATGATCGGTCAAACCAAAATGGGTGGATCATGCTATTTTCGTATTTTGCTTTGACGCAATCAAACTTTTTCGGGACTCACCAGACAGATGGACGGTGGAATTCTAACAAACGTTGGAGATAAAAGTGAACCCTACAAAAAGTAGGATTCGGAGGAACCCCGATGTGAACAATGGCATCCAACAAGCATCAATGCCGAATGCCTAACCTCTAAATGTAAGAAAGACCGCCAAATATTCCGATTCATTACCAGTGTACCTGTTGTTTGTTAATTTATTATTAATTTTATTAAAATAAATCTAGTCTAGTACTTTTTCGTATTTTCTTATGATCCGGCAAATTCTTCGCAACTCATCTCTGATTGGTCGGATTCTGGCGACTGCTTTCAACAACAACAACGCCCAGTTTGCTCCACCGCAACACTTTTGCTCGACCGATCATCAACCATAATACGCTTCACGGTATTCAAGACGATCTGAATTAATGTCAAAAGAAAAAAATTCACACTTTCAAAATTATGCCGGTTGAGCAACTACCAGCGACTCCTATTCTCTGCGTGCGAACAGCAAATTCGGCACTATGCATGAGAACATGATTCCTCAAACATTAATAAAGTCTGTAGGTATGAAGTGCCAAGATTAGCCTCTAAAATTCACATGTAGCCGACTTTGCAATCGCAATTACGGGTAGCAAATGAAAAAAATACCTTGAATCCAAAGATGAGGGTTCAGTTTAGAAAATTCACGATCGAAATTAGTGACTGGAGCTATAGAAAGAACATAATTCACAATTGAAACAGATGAATCTTTTTTGAGGGACGCACAGGCACAGCACGTTCAATACGTTCATTCATAATCATCAATAACTTAACCTATAAATGAAAATGGCGGTTTCATTTTGACGGCCGTAGAAGAAGCTCAAGGGACCTGGTCGTACTGGCATGCGATATATCGCATCGATTAGGTCAAAAATTTCGGCAGATTTTGAAGTTTTAGCTCAACCAATGGTGAAAGTCCCTGCGCATAAGTCTGGAAAATCATTCTAAACCCAAAAATTGGCAAAATTAAGAGAAATGAAAGTAGAATAGCGTTGGGAAAAAAACCTCGCATTCGATACAGCTATCGATTTCCATATCGATTTCGTTAAGTTCAAAATGCGTCTTTCTTCTAATAATTTCCGAGAGAGAGCGCGCAGAAGTGTCAACAAAGTTAGTTCCTGACTTCTCCACCGTAAGAGTGACGCGTTGCGTTATGTCAATGTTATGTTGTTTGAGGTTAGAATAGTTCTTCTTTTGCATAACGTGGGACGTGAGAAATCGTAAGTTTTGGAACTTTTATCTATTCTTCATTTATCAATCCCATAATTTAGCGGCTGTATTCTTTTACGACGGTAATTACCACAGTCCGAAATTTGTATTTTTGAAAGTTTTTCGGTTTGACGTTGACTCTTATCTTATTTTTCGACACTAAAGAGTCCAGGTTTAAATAGGCTCATTGCGTATGTCAGATCCATTTGGTCCGGTTGCCACTTGAAGATCTGAAATCCTCCGATTTCAGTTCATGGCAGTCTTAAAACTAATGATAAGAGCAGTCATTTTTGCAGCCAATAGTTCTTGTCTGTAATCCGAGTTCTTTCAGTTTCTGTGACAATTTTTCACGCATCCAACCTCGGGCACTCCAATGCCTCTGAGACGAAGACATTTAGTCATGTTGGTTAACACGTAACGCTCTCAATGACTATCCCATCTCTAAACTAAAATTCATTTTGTACCCTCATGCCATTTCAGCAAGCGACCCTCTTTGTCAGATTTTAACAACACTAATTTGGTACACTCAAGGCCCATCCATTGAAACGCTCCTTCAGCAGTCCAATAACTTCGCGCTTAGAAACTTTTGGCCATTCTATGATTAAAATTTAAGCAGTGCACCATTGGTCTAACTTAATTTTCATCTGTCATGTTGCAAGTATGGGGCAGTTCAATCATAATGGATGGTAATCCCCTTTATCGGTGTGAAAACGAAAGTAACAGTCTGCCACTTTCTTTAGGCTAGTTCATTTTGCTTAACTGAACTTCTGCCTCAATTAAAAAAAAAATTGCATTCCTTAAAATTTAGCCTTCGTGGATAGTCACTTTTCAGGAATCTGCTTTGGCGGTCTTTCTGTTTTTGCCTGTATCACCGCTAATTCCCCCTCTTAACTTAATGATTATCTTTTGTAGAACTGAACTGCTCTGGTAATCCTCTTATTTTTAGATTGCATCCAAAGATGAGCCATTTTGATCTTTTACTTGGTGTAAATTCAGTGTAACAATCAAATCTTTTTCAGATTCAGCTCCAAGATCCATTAAGGAGTAGTACTAAAATAGTATTTATTCTACTTTTGTTCTCAGTTTTCACAATGGGGAAGATTATGAAATCTGGTAAAATCGTGGTGGTTCTACGAGGCCGCTACGCTGGTAAAAAAGCTGTCATTGTCAAGGCTTACGATGACGGAACAGCAGACAAACAGTTTTCCCACGCTATTGTCGCAGGAATTCAGCGCTACCCTAGGAGGATGAAAAGGAAGATGACCCAGAAGAACATGATGCGGCGGTCGAAGATCAAACCTTTCATCAAGGTAAACCTTATGGTAGAAGTATTTATTGTCTGACAGCTGCAGTGCCCTGATCTCACAATCAGTTATTTCAAATTTAGAACTAAGAGATGGCTGTCATTCAATTAAGAATCCCGAAAGACCGGTAGTCTAGACAACTTGTTGAGGAACAACCTTTTAGATGAAGTTGAATAGCACTGTACTTATACAGCCGCTGACAACAACGAATCGAATCAAAGACTCTCAGCAAGAAAATGGCTGACTAACAAGGGGAGCTTCCCAAGTGTAACCGGAATTTCGAGTTGAAATTTCGCATGAAGATACTAAAGATGATTTTAAGGATGCCGTATTTTTTCGTTTTTTCGAATGGGGTGGGGAAAGCCCTCAAAAAAAGGGCTAAAGATGCGGAAAAAACGCGTGCGCTAGCGGCACAAGGTAAACATAGGTGATAGAGGCACTCAATCCTTATCAGTTCCGCGTGGCCGAACGGTAGCGCGCTCGCTTTGCATGCGTGAGGTCCTAGGATCGGATCCTGATTACAGTTCGTAATTTTATTTTACTTTATGCTTGTTCATTTTTCACTTACTTTATTTTGCACCATTCGCTCCGCAAACCGACTTACGAGGTAGAACACGTAGTGACTGAAGATTTTTTACATATGCTGATAAAAACTCGAAGTTTCTCTTGGATTGAAACGATATTTATAATTGAATAAACAAAACACTCTAGAACTCACCAAATTTCGTTGCCAAGCTGAATTTCTGGAGTATCAGTCAGATACAGATACAGATTTGACTGATACTCCGGAAATTCAGCTTAGCTACGAAATTTGGTGAGTTTTAGAGCGTTTTGTTTTTTCAATTATATATAACGTTTCAATCCAAGAGAAACTTCGAGTTTTTATCAGCATATGTAAAAAATCTTCAGTCACTACGTGTTCTACCTCGTAAGTCGGTTTGCGGAGCGAATGGTGCAAAATAAAGTAAGTGAAAAATAAACAAGCATAAAGTAAAATAAAATTACGAACTGTAATCAGGATCCGATCCTAAGACCTCACGCATGCGAAGCGAGCGCGCTACCGTTCGGCCATGCGGTTCTGATAAGGATTGTGTGCCTCTATCACCTATGTTTACCTTGTGCCGCTAGCGCACGCGTTTTTTCCGCATCTTTAGCCCTTTTTTTGAGGGCTTTCCCCACCCCATTCGAAAAAACGAAAAAATACGGCATCCTTAAAATCATCTCTAGTATCTTCATGCGAAATTTCAACTCGAAATTCCGGTTACACTTGGGAAGCTCCCCTTGTAAGTGCAATAATCACGCAAGCGTAATGGTGTGCTATTTTATACAACATCCCATGGGTGCTTCTTTTCTTTTCTGCTTGCCTTGCACTCAATGCAAAAGACATTTTGAAGAAAAGGTTTCTGACCTCCAAAAAATTCCAGTTCTAGGATGAAAGAACTGTGCACACCTGTGGGGGCTCAATCACTCTCAAAGCACTTAGATGAATCTTTAATAGGCTGGCATACAGTTTACCATTAGCTGAAAGCTGCAAATTAGACGATTCAATGCTCTAAGAGCCAAATTATCAGCCTTTTGGTCTTCTTTTGTTTTGTTCACTTGAATAGATTCACATCAAGTTGAACATTCATTATGTAATAAAATCATTCTACTGTTTCAGCTTGTAAATTTCACACATCTTCTCCCAACCCGATACACTCTCAGTGACGTGGCTCCAGCAATCCAGCCCAAAGACCTCAAGGATCCAATGAAGAAAAAGAATCTCAGGTTCCAGGTTAAGAAGAAGTTCGAAGAAAGGTAAACACAGGATGTATATTTTATTTGACATCAAAATGTGCTGAAAGATAATAAACCCAATGCATTCTAGGAATAAGCTAGTTAAAGTTCCAAAAGCATCCATAGGGTGTGAGATTCTAGGTGTGTGGAAAGAGTAGGATGATAGGTCATGTATTAGGGGCAGGGGTAATCAAGAAAGTCCCAATTACACCCCCCCCCCCTTTTTTTTTTCTCTCTCTCCGTAATTTGGGCTAGGATGATTACATTAGCTAATGAGCTCCACGATTTTGCAATATATTTTGAGGACCACAATCTCGTATGCAAGTATGGCGACCATGACCCACAGTTTTTCTCCCTAATCTCATGCTTTTGCTGGCGAATTGTGTTTCCAGAAGATATGTGCTATTTTGATCTAGGCACTTACAAAAATTTCCGAACCTTAGTCTTCCCTTTTATTCATTAGAATGTTCTTTATTGCAATGAAATTGCTTTTCAAGCTGGCATCAGAAATGCTGACGGATCAATGTAAAAGACTTATAAAGGTTATTGAAATATTTTTTAAGTCTCAGTCAGTGTGCTTTTGATTCCTTTTTACACAGTTCTTGCGTACTGAAATGTTGAATTCTCAGTTTGCGCGTTCTTTCCTCCTTTTTACAAAGCTTGTATGACATGAAATATTGATAAAATTTTAGTCAGCTTGGATTTTTAATTTTACCATTTTGCATTATTTCTGAAAAAAGGAGAAAGTCAGGAAAAGCAATGGGTCTGTTGCATGCAAAAGATACAGCCAACTGAATATACTCACTTCGGGTAAATTCAATTGAAAATAAAGTTGGGCACATCAAGAAATTCTGAAATTCACTCCTTAGAAAGTAATCTGCGTTGCAGGTAATAAGCTCTTTCAAATTGACCGCGTTTCGGAGAAAGACCTAACCTAAATAATTAGCAATCTTGCGAAATGTTGAAAACTCTCCTTGCATACGATTTCAATTGATTCAAAGCCTTTGTTTTTGCAAAATATAGATAGAAAAAGAAAACAGACGCTTGAAAACAATTGGAATCATACAATAGAAGAAGTCAGTGAAATCGTTTGTTTACTCTGGTTAGGTTTTCTTACTCCTCTCCTCATGCAAACTTGGTCAGCGGTGACTGAAAAAACTCTCCACAGGCGAAGGAAACTTGAAAAAGTTTGTCACAAACTCTGCAGGCTGCGTGCTTATAAACTGATTTCAGACTTTTATGATGTTCTCAAAAAGATTTTTGTGTGGTTTTACCTGCAAATACCATATTTAATCGGCTGTATTTTCAGTGTGCAACGGACCTATTTCTATGGTCTGGAATGAGATGCAAAGGATCCTTTTTGTTGCACTTCTGCAAAATCTACCTTCTTCTTTAATTTTGTTTTATCTTCCTGTATTCTTCGGGGGTTTCTTCAAATCTTCGAAGGGACACTACAGATAACAGCAATGACAACAGCTACTTTAAATATTTACGTGTTGCCCTAGATGACATCATCATTTTTTACTCATAATTTTTACATTTTTTACTAATTTTTCCTTTTTTGCGTCCTGGGAACAATTTTTTCTTTTTTCAACAAACCTAACCTCATTAAATCATTACTGTTATAAAAATTAACAATTTTTTTTTTTTTTTTGCAAAGCAAAAAGAATTTTTAGGAATATGCTGACTAGTTTTCTATGTATGTGAAATATTTTCAGAAATCCTCAACATCGCTATGCACGATGTATGCCCTGAAACTTCCGCCAGCACTATGTTACTATCTATCAATGTGTGAAACCTGAAGTCTCATGGTTTTTCTGCTACCATGATGTGTAATAATTGATAAACCTTTGTCCCCTTCTGCGGTAAAATTAGATTTAAAAAAAGCTAATTCCTCGCCCTTCTCTTTCTCTTTTTGCAGGTTCAGGTCGGGGAAGAAAAGTTGGTTGTTCCAAAAGCTGAAGTTCTAAATGTGTTATTTTTTAAGTTTAAAATAAATTTTTTTTTTTTTCTAAGACTCTGGTCTTTCTTTTCGGTCTTCTTCGTCCATTCCGAAGCTTCTTTCAATTATAATGGGTTGGACTGGAGTATGTTCAGTTTTGAATAAACTATTCATTTTTACACTGCTTGAAAACAATGATTTTCTTGTATTTCGTAAGGAGCATCCTTAAATTTTCAGAGGCAAGCTTAAATTTTTGCCACTATCACCTTAAAGTGAATTAAAAAAATCTAGGGACAGAAACCGCCATCTCGTTGAGCTTCTTTTCGTCCAGTCTGAAGAGCAATGATGATTGTTATTCACATAACCATGTTAGAAACTGAACCATAACTGGTAGCAGCATCAATACTGAGTAATATGACATCAGATTTTTGAAGATTTACTTACTGAAAATTTACCTTGAAAATTATGGAAACAGGCATTGCTGATCAACACATAGAGAGAGTAATGAGTCCTTATTTTTCATTTTACATCATCAGTTAACCTGCACAAATTCGATATCATATTACTCAGTGTCACTTTTGCTAAAAGTTTTGGTTTAGTCTCTCACCTAAGGACCAAACATAGAAAATCAAGAGATATGTTTCTGGCTAAATTTCGATATTTTTTATTTGATCTTCCAAGTAAAATGAATGGCAAATGTAGTCCTCCATTGATCACAATAATTTTTCCCAAATATACCAATCCAAGTGTTAAAATTCTCATTAAGTGATGGTTGCTTATGCAGGAGTATTTAGCATCAAAAGCCACCGATAGAAATTCCCCACAACCATGAAAAACTTGAGAAAGGGAATCAAATGGCTAACCCTCTGGCTGACTCACAGTGATTGGTAACATTAAACCTTAGCGCGGAAGGTGGGAGCACAATTTTGCTACCCCAGGAATCAACCCTTTTCGGCCTTTTTCAACACAGTTTTTATTTCTGAAGCCCTATTGCAATAATAATGGAACATGATTTCAATCTCAATAACACAACATGACCTCCTTAACGAGTTCCTTCGCTAGTATGAAATGCAAACATCTTAACTGGTTTTGTGATGCTCACAACTGAGCAACTAGTCAATAACAAGCTCTAATCATGCCAAGTTAAACACAGTCGAGTTGTCCCATGAAATGTTAAACCATAGCTCTCTCGGCTGATGAGGAGCATTTACCTCTCTATCTCCCCCTCATCTTAATCCTACAGTTTTAAAGAGACTTTCCAGAAAAATGTGTCAATTGCCATTGATTGAAACTGAAAATGATGAACAATTATTTCAGAGAATAAAATTTAAGGGGGAAGGGCATTGAAATCAAGGACAGGAGATCTTCAGTCATATTTTATTTTAAAAAAAACAACATTCTATACAAAAATCGGTATTCTTACAAAAATTCGTCAGAACGACACAGCTAGAAGTTCGGCCTTTCTGAATCGATTAAAGTACTTTCATGCATGAAGTTTTACCGATGAACTTCTGAAGAGCATCCGCAAGGTGCGTCAATATGTAAGCTGTGTCTTCTAGCTGGGTTCACAAATAGATCACAACCTGATGTCCTGGGCCCGTAAATTGTTGACCACCAGAGCCCAAGTTATCGGTCGACTACAGCTGACCTTAAATCAAGCAATAGCTTCTCAATTGACTTCCTGATTTCAGGTTATACTCCCTAGATTCGCCGATCAACAAAATTCGGGCCCGGACAGTAATGGCAGGCATTGTGCTTTTAGTTGCTAATCTACATAAAAACAGTCATCAGGAGGCTTTATTCCCTTGACTCTCAATAAATTACCGCAAAGAAAAAAAAAAAAATATGATGAGAGTGAAATCCTCGGTAAAGCATTATGTTTTTGAAAAAATATGCTTGCATGTACTTTTTCACTTTCATCAGACTGAATCCATTCCCTAGTAGCAGAAAGCCACGAGGAGAGGAAGAAAGTGTGTCCAAATAATGCATTTTTTAATGAAGTATGTATACAAAGGTGTTTAAAATGATAATTTTCAATTGACTAGTAAAAAGAAAGTTAAACCTTTATTATAATTTAAATGATGAAAGTGCAATTTACAAAAATTATTATTCGTTTAGTTTCTTTTTTTGTTTATGTAGGTATTGAGTATTTTACTACAAGTATAGGTTTCATTATCTCCTTATTCAATGGCTTTCTCTGAATCCTAATTTTTATTCCTTTCTAACTCGTATGCATTTATTACTTGCATGTAATCATCGTTTTATGATTCAAAACTTTCCTTTTGGTATTTTTTTTTAAGAAACAAAAATTGATTTTGCTACTAGGGTCAGCCAAAAAAAATCCATTCCCGTATTGTACTTAAATGTATTGAGTGACCCCATTTCAAGGAGTAAAATCATAATTTCATAATATAATTAATTTTAACATCACAAAGAAAAATTAACTTGCAAATGCAAAAAGTTGTGTGACCCAAAGAGGGATTAGAACTGCTCCCCGATGATAAATACGTGACAACAGCACAATTAGCTTCAAATTCCATAGCGCAATTAACATTCAGCAATCAGTAGCTAATCGCTCCTCCAAAACAATGATTTAACTTGGGCCTAATGTGGGGGAGGATGCATTTGACAGGCTTGCATCCTCGATCTTTTAAATTCACTTACATCTCATTTACGCCTTACTTGGCAGGAGAATATTTTGCCATTTAGTCCTTCATCCCTTGAATGGGAAGATGCATTGCAATATTCAAATTTCAGTTTCTGGCGAGAGTTCTTTCTTCAAAGTCACTGTTCTAGCCTCAACTTGGACACAACAAAAAAAGAAAATCAGCCTAAGAGTTCACTTAAAGAAAAACTGAGCATTTGGTCCCCTGTTTTGTTAATACTAAGGCAAAGATGGGGTAGAATTGTGGCTTTGACCGTTATGAATGAGAGAACTCGGCATGAACAGGAAATTACTTTTCACGACAAATTTTTGGGTGGCTCTTATTTTTTTTCTAACAGTAATGCAAGTATTACATAAACCACTTTGGGGAGAGGTCTGAGCTAGCCTCCCAGAGTATTCTGACGAAGTAAGGGGTGATCAAACTTAGTCTCAGTTACCCACTATTAAAAAAAAAAAAAAAAAAAAAAAAAAAA